>CM029779.1:2605257-2773777 GCA_017562165.1 Ectropis grisescens | reverse complement strand
AAAACAATAATAACAATTATATAATATTAAACAAGTACCTACATTAACACACAAGAACACACCTCATTCCCACACTTAGTCATAAACGTTTTGGTTTCATTCTCCTAAATCACACACAAATGCACTCTTTCTCTCAACAGACACGAACACACTACACATTCACATATATACATTTTTTCTTTTTTAATCTTACTTACACACTTATTGACATTTTTACATCCATGCACACTCTTTTCGACATACTCACACTCTTCCTCTGCTTTTTAACTCTTACAAAGCACTCTTGAAGAGAACTAGCTCCCACAAACACAGGGAATCCTACTGTGGGGCTAGGGCTTCCTGACTTCATTATTGTAACTGTGCATTTTGTTATTGTTAGAGTATTTTAAGTATCGCATTTATAATCATGTTACATGTTGTTGGTCACTGAATAAAAAAATATTAAAAAAAAAAAAAATTAGATCATTTTATCTTGTGGTCGGAGTATATGGTATGTCTATTACAAACAAAAGAATGAAAAAAAGAAATCCAGAAGCATCGAACTCTTAAAAACGCAGAAGTGGCAAACGCGCTTCTACTATGGCGATGCAAAATCAGGTGACGTCTCCTGATTTAGTCTCAGTCGCAACAAGGAGTTGTGTACGTTCGCTGACAATTCAATTTTCAAATTTTTCAAACAAATTTTCGCCACGTTATGTTGTCTTTAGATTATGGCATACCTCATCTTCGTTTCTTTAATTATATCGATGTCCAGAAGCATTTCTTTACAAAGTTTCCGTTACGAACCCGAGGGTCTACAGCCTAAGTACAACTGTCTTAGCTTTGATTTTGGTCTTTCTTTTCTTTTCGCTTGAAATGACAGAGACAGCATTAGCAAAGCCATAGCCGATTTATTTAGGCTGTAGAAGGGGTGGAGACCTCTTTACCTTTACGTTCGAGTCTTTGGAGTATCAACCATGAAACCACCTATTATACGCCTAATCATAAACATAATCAATTTATTTAAAAGAAAACATATATTTATTGGATAACGGGACACTCACGTATATACGGTCGGTCAATCCGACTCGAGTTTCGGCCGCGTCCGGCGGCCTTTTTCAAGGCGAGTGCACACGCGCGGTGGCTGCCCGTTTGGCACCAAGGCCGCCGGACGCGGCCGAAACTCGAGTCGGATTGACCGACCGTATATACGTGAGTGTCCCGTTATCCAATTAAATATGTGTAACAACCACGTTAATTTTAATATTAAAGAAAACATAGGTACTTATTGTTGACAACTTTTAAATTTAAAACTGATTTGGAAATCAAGTTAATTATTAAGACTATTAAATAATAAATTACCACTACCTAACCTACTGAACCACTTGTGTTGATATCTTCTCTGAAGAGCGATTATGATGTAAACTCATAATAGACTACACCCAAACTTCTGCACAAATGATAAGTGTGATTCAGTAACAGGTGGCAGCGAACGCCAAAACATCGAAAGACTCCTCCAGGCCACGTGGTTCGACTGCGTAGTTCGATCAATCGGACCACGTGAACTTTTTTCCCGTTGGTTCGATCAATCGAACCATGTGCTTTTGAGATTCCTGATAGTTCGATCAATCGAACTACGTGAACTTTTTTTTCCAGTTGGTTCGATCGATAACTGGATCAATGTGGATCAATGCTGTTTTGGTACAGATAACGTGTCCTTTTGCACTTAATAAGATTTTTTTTTATTAAATTGACGAGTTTACGGATCTCAATGATAACAATACATTACTCATCTACAACAAGGGTACCTAAGCAAAACGCTGGTGGTAAATCTTAAAATCGGGGTTAATTTTAACCCGGCGTAAGTGAAGTCGGGTATGTCGTACCCGTAGGTTTGTAAAACATTAAATGTTTCTCAATTGATTTTTGTCTAAAAAAAATGCTACTTCGTTAATTATATAAATATCAGATAGTATTTTAAAAACAGGACTAGGTTAAAAAAATAGAGATGTAAAATGGTCACCAGTATTCTGCCTGCGAAGCCGAGGGTCGTGGGTTCGATCCCCACCCAGTGCAAATATTTGTGTGATGAATTCAAATGTTTGCACTGTGTCTGGGTGTTTCTATGTATAATAAGTATGTATTTAAACTATATAAGTATTATATCAGCTATCTGGCTGCCATCACACAAGCTTTGCTTAGTTTGGGGTCAGATGGTGTTGTGTGTGAATTGTCCACCAATATTTATTTATTTATTTATAGTATATTAATAATTATTTTCCAATTTAATGTAAGTAAAAGGAATCTATTAGGGAAACTCTTGAATGTAATAATGTTGTATATCCTGTTAAAGTGGGTATTGTTGTGGTGGCTTATCATTAATGAAGTTAATTTTGTATCCTGTTCGTATTTCTGTTTGTTCTCCATATGGGATTCCAGAATTTAAATAATTATCGCCATAGTCAATAGAGAAATATCCTTTATTAGCTGTGTACTGTGTACTGCACCTTCAATCGTCATCCTACATGGATGATTACAGCTCTCAAGATAGAACAAATAAAGATCCCCAAAGCAAATGTACATTTTCAAAGTTTCAAATGACCCTACGATACTACAGTACGGTATAGTACAGTACAGTATAATAAAGCAATATGCGTAGATACACATTTCATTTTGCGTCTCAGATTCCTATTGCAGCTGACTAAAAGAACGCCTTTGAAAAATTAAAAATAATTCCACGAAAACAAAATCAAAATAAATAAATATGACATTCAACAATTTTGCAAAGGCACGGGTTACACCGCGGTACTTAAAATGCAAAAAGCAAATCTTGGTCATAGTGTATTTTGTACTAAAAACCAACATATAGTACACAGGTTGAGACTTCCGTTTGCACACAGATTTTTCCGTAGACTGTAAATGAGGCTGATCCATCACACTGTGAGGTGAAAGATCCAGTGAAATCAGGAGCGCCGAGTGTCCCCGAGCGAGAAAGATACAGTCAGCTGTACTTCACTACTGTGTCACTATGTTAATTTACTATTTTGATTGGTATAATATTGAAATAATACGAGTAATTGTGGTCTTAAGAACATACTCAAATTACACACACTTTTTTCTTTTGAATTGTTATTGTAAGAGGCTTATTAAAACTAGTTTACATGTTATTCGTAACAAAACAGTACACATCCCATTTACACAAGACATTCCATATTTACATTTGAATAAATACGCAATAGCCTACGTATCGGTGACTCACAGTTGACTTCATCAACGGTTTTATACCAACCGACTAATTGTAATTGATCTTATTTGCCTTTATCTTATTACATTTGCGTATTATGAATCCAATTTAATTTGTATAATTATTGTTATACTAGAAGCAGTCCGCGGTTTCACTCGCGTAGTTCTTTCCCTTCCCTTTATTTTCCAGACTACAATCTGTGTTCCAAATTTCAACACTACCCGTTTAACCCTTCCGGCGTGATTGAGCAAACTTTATCAATTAAAATGTTAGTATTAGGACAAACACACTCAAAAGATTTATATATGCTTAAGTATGTAAAGGTATTGTAGAAGATATAACCACCTCCTTTATAAAATGAATTAACGAAATAAGGAAACCATTGCGTATATTTTTTGGTTGACTGGCCATGAGATAGAGAAAGGAGGAATTCTTAAAACAAAAACCAAGGCCAGAGGCTAATGGATCCTAGAATAGACCTAACTAGTTGTGAACTAGTATTTTTTTTAGGCACAATTTTATTTTTGAAACTAGCGGACGCCCCGGCTCAGCCCGTAGGACAGACACATGTACATTTTTGTACTCGTAGATCTAAAGACAACCTCACCTTGATGATCCCTTCTTCCCGAACTGAAACCTTCTACGGTAGGTCGTTCACTTTCAGAACGGTTCTATTGTGTAACGAATTACCTGTGTCTATCAGACGTTCTTCATCACTTGAAACTTTTCTAAATATGTCAAATAAATTAAATTTTTTTGTCAAAATTGTAGCCACGTTATAGCTTTGACGTTAATTATTTAACTTATCAATTATTATTTTTTGGATTTCCTTTCTTAGTAACACCTACATACCTTCGCAATATAGATACATGTGTTTGTCTTATTTATTTTAGACAAGCGTTATTGTATTTTATTGTACCTAATAATTATAAGTACTAGTATGTTTTATTTATTATTTATTGACGTGGCAACGTCTTATAAATTGGTTTGCCGGGTGACACTTCAAGAAACTGCGTTACGCTCCGCTCACGTTATGCGCTCACAACGAGAGAGAGTGAGAGGCACGCGTCCCTTCCACTCGGGCATGGTTAGCCCTCCTAAGAGAGAGAGAGAGAGAGACATAAAAAGTGAAAGGCACGCGTCCCTTCCGTAAAATTATTTTACCACTCAAAGTCGTTGTCACGTAAAACTTTCGCCCGTATACCGACTTTACAGGCAACCAATTTTTTTATATTAAGTAAATTAGCTTAAGCAGGATGTATTTTATTTTTATTTTTTACATGTTATCTGCACACTCCGTATTTTAAGATTCCGGTTTTCTATTGCCACCCTAAGTTTGTTTGGAGGAGATCACTATTAGCTATAAGGCCGCCGCGATCTGTCGCACTAATTTTAAGTGTTTATTTAACTTGTTTCAACTTGTATTTTTTTTTGGTGTGTACAATAAAGTGTATTTATATAAAGCCTATAGGACTTAGGGATCACGTCCATCATTACAACCGTGAAAGAATTTTTGAATGGTCTAGAATAATAAACTCTTCACCTTTATAATATTAGAAAATATTGATAGGTTTGCGCTAGACCGCCATGTCGTTTAATGTGAGGAGACAGTGCGATCCACGATGGAGTGCGTTTTTAACTAGAAGCATTGTAGTAGTCATCATGAACAATGTTTGCTGTAAGAAAATGCTTGTGACTTTCGATATATGTATGTAGCTTGTCGTGTTCAAAGGACATTTCTACACAAAAAAGTCGTGGTGGTGGTGGTGGTATATGAGGTTGGAACAAAGTTCCTTCGGATAATTAAGTTAAGTTGCAAGTACTTGTTATTGTAAAAGGTATTCTAGTACTTACCTAGACTAGACTATTGTAATATGATCCCGGACCTAAGCTGTAATCCTTGACAGCCTTACTTGTATGTAGTAACTTAGTAGTACCACAGTCCAATAAATCTTACAGTCGTTCGACGAAGACGTTTCGGCGGGTCAATCGTGCGGTGCAGTGCGATAAGCGCGCTCCCAAGTTGCGAACGCGACCATGTTAGTAGTTTGGGAGCATGGTTCGGGGCTAACGTTTGAAGCATGTTTTGATTTTATTTTATTCATAAATATTGTTAATAATGAGGAATTGTTGGCAATAAATATGTTTCTAATAAAGTTATTGATGGTTAACAATGTTGATAATATTTATCACAGCCCTACACGCGTCACTGCGATGTCGGGAGTTCTCGTAAGTTCAAAGGTGTCGCCCTACTGGTAGTTTTTCTTTAAACTGTGGTAGGTAGCCTAGTACTGGTGCACCTGTGGTAAAGCTGTGAATTCACGGTGTAAAATTGCAACGCTCACTTTTACTCAGTTAGACCGTGGAATTTACAGGTGTTTTGTTAACGACATGGTTTTTATTACTGTTAATAATGATGAATTCTAGTTAACATGACAATTAGAGCATAATACGTCTTATGTAGTAGACGTTAGTGTTGTTTTTGTAGTAGATAAGAGCTGAATTTGAGTGGTTTTTTTCTTCACATATGTACATATTTTTTCAAACTATCTCGTCTATAAAATTAGTATGATTGCTCGTAGGTAGGCTAAATCTATCGTGTATCTTATCGTGCTCATATAATCAAACAAGATTTTGTAATTACGAGTAAAAAAGATCAACTGGAACATAAATAACCCAATACTATCGATAACGGAAACAGATAAGGCGATTTTGCTGATATTGAGTTGCCTAAAATCTGTAGCGGACGTAACTATCAACAATTTAATTACTGTTTATGTTCTCGCAATTAGTTAACAAAGCTGATAAAAGATTATGATGAAACGTATGAAATACCTAAATAATATTGATAGTGGTCAATTCACACACAACACCATCTTACCCCAAACTAAGCAAAGGTTGTATGTGCCATGGCGGCCAGATAGATATAATACTTGTATAGTTTTAAATACATACTTATTATACATAGAAACACCCAGACACACTACACATATTTGAATTCATCACACGCATATTTGAACTGGGCGAGAATCGAACCCACGGCCCTCGGAGTTACTGCCCACTAAGGCACGAGGCTAGTCTACTTTTTATCGTTTTACTTTCATTGCAGGCAATCATGCCTGAAATAAAAGTAAAACAAGTACCTATTTTAATAAGAAAAGAAAATACAATACATAACATTAAAAAAATCATAAAACATAAAAAAAAAAAAATATCCATTTCTAAATCAATATAATTTTTTTTTAAATAAGAAGTGACGAGACGAGTAGGACATTTGCCTGATGGTAAGCACATATCAGCACAGTGACACGCAGCTATTGGAACATGAAGAGTCCAAATCATTACCTAGCACTGCACTGCGCTCATTACCCAGAGATCTGAGATGTTATATCTCTAAGCCCTGTAATTTCTCTGGAAACATTGCCCTTCAAACCGGAACACAGTAATGTTTTCACATTACTGTTTGGCGGTAGAATCACTGGCAAAGGTGTGGTACTTCCCCAGGCGGACTCTGCTAGGAGTCCTACCACTACAAAATAACGTAAAATAATCATAAAATGGCGATCATAAACACAATTAAATGAATGGAGTAACCGCCGAAGTAACTTATAGCTAAAACTCACATCGATTATTTACGACAACACAATAAGTTTTAAGTTTTTAATATACGTTTCAATATACGTTACTCTACTGGCCCTTTCACTCGATACTATGTTGGGAGTGAAAAAAGTAATATGCCATTTTTTGGTGGTAGCCGTCTTGGAATAGAAATTTATTTGATCTGGGTAAGTCAAACCGATCCCGAATGACGAATGACGACAAAGAAATCAAGAACCCTTGCATCAGCAAACATGGCTGGCGCGCTGTTAAGTCTCTGATAAATACAAAGATATTGTTTTGAAATTTGTGGCTTATTTTACTTTTATTTTATTTTCATGCAGTGCTAAACATACACTGTGTGATAGTAAATAGCACTTAGAACTGTAAGAAAATATTTCAAATGTTTGCAATTTAAATGTGAAAAAAGAAAAGTAAAAGTAAAGAGATTTGACTCTACTTTTGTGATAAGAACGTCTAGGCTGTGGAATACGTTGCCTGAGTGGGTTTTCCCCGATGGTTACAATCTTTGTGTCTTCAAATCGAGAGTGAATCGGTTTCTTCTAGGTAAACACGCTCCATCGTAGACCGCATCGTCGCTTAACATCAGGCGAGATGGCGGTCAAGTGTAAACCTATAAAAGTTAAAAAAAAAATTTAAAAAAAATGTGGTTTATGCATTCATAAAGATTAATTATTCCTTATGTGGCAAACAATACACGTTAGGCCTTGGGCCATTAAAAGTGTCCGCACAAAGAAAGCATAATCTGCTCCATCACGATAAAGGAATGATAAAACCTGGTCCGATAACAGTTCTTTATCAGAATGTCACGCATTCGGTTATTAAACTGGTGATTTTAAAAGTTTCAGAAATGCGGACAATGTCCGATTGCCATTCGAATTTAAATACATGATGTATATTCATATTGTAACGTGACGGAACGAGATAGACAAACGCATAATGGTAAGCTATACGTCTGCTTTAATAAACAACACAGTGCTACTTACCTATTTGAACACGTAGATTCTATAACATTATCCTGCTGAAGCACAAAACGTTGGCGTAATTGTACTCATCAAACATATCACACTAACATAACACAACGGGATAGAAGCCAGAAATTAATAGACGATGAATCAGATGACATATATGATACAACCGATTAAAAGTTAAAAATGAAAAAAGAAGAAGAAGACTTTATCAGCTGACTATTATTATCATTGTATAAATTCAGACCAATGGAAACTGCGTTGCCAGACATATTGCATGCCTCTAGAAGAAGAGGTCAGTTTGTATGGGTCAACTATTTAAATGTTTTGTATCATCTTATCTTACCTGCAAACAGCAATAAAGATTTTTGTATTTGTATAACACTACCCAGCACTGTACTGCGTCATCCTGACGTATACATACAATGATTTATTTATTTGCCATGTAATTTCTCTGGAAACATTGCCCTTCAAATCAGAATACAGTAATACATCCAACTTGCTTCGCGGTAGAATAATAATCCGTGTATTCCAGTAATTAGAACAGTTCAGACATTAAAAGATTAACTCTCTCGAATTAGTATGTCGGCACTGTGGCGCTTGTCAAGTCAGTACTTTCTCAAGAAAACCATCTGATACGCAGCCAAGTTCGCTAGGCAACTACGGCTTCTAAAATAAGGAAGTAGGTAATGGCAGTGCATCTGAACTTATTTGTTTTTCCTTGTACTCAGATATACGATAGATAAATTTTCAGATTAAGAATATGTGTACTAACACAACGAGTAGACATGAATTGTGAATCTTTGTAAAATACACAAGTTGATACATTATCTATAGAGATAAAGATTAACAATGTAAACAATTATTGCCAAGTTGTCAAAAGTATATTTTATGCTTTTTTAACCCATATTCTAATTTATCACGATCGTGGAAGCAATGCGAAGTTTGCAGTTTTGATAATTAATCAATTAATTTGTTGCTTCTGCAACACTCTGCGTAAGTGTGTGTTTCCCGATAGTGACCACCTGAGTATCTTCAGGTTTATGTGAGTCTTTTTGAATCCGGATTCTTCTAAGTAAGCGCGCTCCATCTTAGACCGCATCGTCGCTTAACATGACGAGAAAGATTCGGGCACCGTACTCGGTGGCGTGCGTATAACGAAAATATAGTCCAACCACTTCATTCTGACTTAAACTATGTAGGTAATCGTATTGCTTCTTTTCGATTCAGGATTTTCAATATAATAAATTTCAGTAGAATTTAACGCAACAGCGCCGGCGCCGGCGTTTGGGATGATCCTTTTTCTGTTATCGAAATTAAGAATGAAATTAAGCGAAATTATTAAATTAAAACTCTTATCTTTTCCGCTAAGCAGAATGAAACATAGTACGGAATATCTAAACTAACATAATATTAATTAATGCAATTACATCGCACATTCTGCCGTAGGTATTTTTACCATAGTTATCACTTGTGTCGGATTTCCTCCCAGTTCGTACAGAAACTATGCAGTCAAACCAGTATGACATCGCGATGAGAAATACCTACGACTGTGATACCGGGACCGACCTTAACTATGTGGCCAGTTCGCCATCGTCACAGGTTAGGAGATAGTTGGTACAGTCTTGAATGAGCATCGCTACCACGGTAATATTAACTTAATATTACCGTATCGCTACTAGTTTGTTAGTAGTCACGTGGCTCCACCGTTGCTCAGATACATAATTGCCAGGTTCTAGATACTTACATCTGTCTTCCTTATGAAGTTGAATGCTAAAGGATTAGGGTTTTGATAAAAAAAAAAATTTTGAGTTTCAGTTTTAAGTATGGGGTCACCCTAAAATTTTTTGGTTTTTCTTCTATTTTTTTGTATTAAAATGTTAATGCGGTTCACAGATTACATCTACTTACCAAGTTTCAATAGTATAGCTCTTATAGTTTCGGAGAAAAGTGGCTGTGACATACGGACGGACAGACAGACAGACAGACATACAGAATCTATAAGGGTCCCGTGTTTTGCTACGGAACCCTAAAAAGTACAACCGAATTGAGAACTTTTTTAATTTTTTGAAGTCGGTTAAAATGATCCCAAAGACAAAATACCAAGGTAGTATTTCGTTTGCAGGTGTTCTGCGACATTGTGGTGAGAGACGGTGAGATGGTGTGCGTCGAGTTGGTGGCCCGCGGCCGCGGCTGCGGCGCCCAGGCGGTCATCTTCCTGGGCTCCATCCGCTACGACACCCTCGCCAGGGTGTATGACTCCAGGGTGAGTCAATCCTCAAAAAACTAATAAGCCTGTCAATTATATTGCAAAAATATTGTACGCAATATATAATATATATAATAATATAAAATATTGTATACAATATTGTACGCGTATATTTTTTCTTTTGTTTCATAAACAAAAAAAAAATACGAAGATGCAGTGCTCCGAAGCTTCGCGTGACGTCACTCGTGGATACGATGTCTACTTACGAGCGACGTCTCGATCCTCCACTCTCGAAGTTGATGATCTTAAATATACTCGTATCTTTGTTGATTTTTAGTAATTAGCAAGAACAAAATTAAAAATTTTGATTAACCCCCGACTACCTCGGATCTCGGATTATCTGTATAACGTTCTACTAGTCAAGCCCTTTCATTTGATACCCATGTTAAGGGAGATGTGAAAAAATAAATGTATTTCGCCATTTTGTGGTAGCAGCCATCTTGGATTTAAATTTGTCATAGTGCAAAGTACCCTACTAGTCAAGCCCTTTCATTTGATACCCATATTGAGTTAGTAATGAAAAAAATAATACAATTCGGCATTTTGTGGTGGCGGCCATCTTGGATTTGAAATTTGTTATAGTGTTTAGCATTCTACTATTCAAGCCCTTTCATTTGATACCCATATTGAGGTAGGTTGTGAAGAAATATTTTGTCCGCCATTTTGTGGAGGCGGGCATTTTGGATCGATATTAACCAAACATAGCTAAGAACATCCGCACGGATATTAACCTTCAAATAAAAAAAACTGCATCGAAATCGGCCCATCCGCTTGAGCTCTACGGTGCCACAGACAGACACACAGACAGACAGACATCGACGTCAAACTTATAACACCCCTTTTTTTGGTCGGGGGTTAAAAAAAAAACAAAAATCTCGATCGGGATCTAGCTGACGGACTAATTGGAATGGTGTATTTTTGACCCAGTCCGATACCAGTACTTGGCTTTCCAGTAAGTTACGCAAGTGAAGAAAGGCATAATAAACTAAGAGTCGAATTGGTGGCCAAAGGCGTACCTAAATGCGATAAAACGACTCTTAAACCAAAAAAAAATGCATCTAAACCTCTTCACTTGCTTATGACTATAATAGGCAACGACTCCTCCGTTCGAATAAGACTCATAAAGCGTCAAGTATCACTTTTGCATTGCATACATTTCGGAGATTGCACAGCTGAATTGCATCATCATCATCATCATCAGCCGCAAGACGTCCACTGCTGAACATAGGCCTCCCCCCTAGATTTCCACAACGAACGGTACTGCGCAACCTGCAACCAGCGGTTTCCGTGACCTTTGTGAGGTCATCTGTCCATCTAGTGGGAGGCCCATTGCCACTTCAGCTTGCTTACTCTTTGAGCTATATCTGAATTGCATGA
The DNA here is from genome assembly GCA_017562165.1 of Ectropis grisescens. NCBI lineage: Eukaryota > Metazoa > Arthropoda > Insecta > Lepidoptera > Geometridae > Ectropis > Ectropis grisescens. The sequence continues at coordinate 2,762,322 of CM029779.1, read as the reverse complement.
TCAGCAATGTGATTTGCTTTCTATTGCCCTGTGTAGCTTGGTAAAGTAACATCGTTTTAATATTTCACACAACACTCGTAGTGACTGTGGAATACGCTGCTTGTATCAAAAGCAGAGTATTGTGGATTACCAGGCTGAGGTTCGGTGCTGCCGTTGCAGCGGTGGCGATGGGGTCGCCCGGAGGGTCTATTGCTCTCTCTTTTCTTTGAAATTATAGAGACAGAGTTATAAAAGCCAAAGCTGATTTGGTTAGGGGCTAGAACGGTCACTTAAGTCTCTCGATCATCGGCGACGGGAGAATCCTATTTCCTACCAATCACGTCGTAACGTATGAACGGATCAGGCTGAAATTTGGATCACGGTTAGATATAGTCTGTAAGCCGCGGCAGTCTTACTAACGCTCCTAGTTGTTATAATAGAGAATTCAGATCCTTAGCTACTAAGTTTCCGAACATTGTGCCCCTATCTCAATGAGCAAAGCAAGGCTTATGTGTTGGATGTTCATATAAAATTTTATGCAAACGGCGTATATTGTAAAACGGGGAGCATGTTTAGGAAGCGATAAGCGAATACATTTCATTTCCATAACGTTTACTCCTAGCCACTGAACGCGTAATCGCCGGATACGGGCGATGGCCCGATCAGTCGGTCCCTTATGTACAAGCAAGCTCGATACTACGAGTAGCACTTCTGTACTGTGATATCTACTAGGCTCCACTGTTACTTGACCTCTAAACTGGTTACCACTCTACTTATTTTTGGGTCTATGAATATGATCTGCAGACCTTGCAGATGTTCATAAGCGATGACTAAGATAAGCATAGCATAAACAGCCCACTAATTATTGTTCCCACTGCTGGGACTCGAGGCCTTCTCTCGTAAGGAGAGAGTCAAGACCATAATCCACCACGCTGGCCCAGTGCGGGTTGGTGGATGACTCGTAGCCTCGAAAGTTTCTGGGTACATGTCGGTTTCCTCACGATGTTTTTTTGCTTCACTGTTTTAAGTTAGCGGCATTACGCCCATGACTTAAAAAATACAGTGGTGCGGGTGGAATTTGAACCCGGGGCTCCGGATCGGCAGTCGCCGTTCTCCCGAATAGACCAGCCCTAACTTCAACCGCATCGTAAGCTCTAACTACCTACTTACCTACCCTACCTACCTACCTAATGCCTATCCTTTAAAAATACGTTTAGTTAAAAATGTTTGATGACAAACTGGGAAAACATTTATTTTCGGAACTCTTAATTTTGAAATTTGTCTCGCACTTAAGAGACATATTAATGGAAACGTCTTCCGAAGTGATTCGGTTTCAAATCTATATCTATAGACTTCAGAAAATGTTTAAGAAAGTGGAATTGTAGCTCGAAAAAGCGACATCGTTTCATGGTTGATGTTCCAAAGACACGAACGAAAAGATTTGACTCTACTTTTGTGATAAGAACGTCTAGGATGTGGAATACGTTGCCTGAGTGGGTTTTCCCCGATGGTTACAATCTTTGTGTCTTCAAATCGAGAGTGAATCGGTTTCTTCTTGGTAAACACGCTCCATCGTAGACCGCATCGTCGCTTAACATCAGGCGAGATGGCGGTCAAGTGTAAACCTATAAAAGTTAAAAAAAAAAAAAAATTTTACTGCTCTACAAGTTTTCTATGTAGGATCGATATGGTTATCATGCTTGTTTATTGATAACCACGACTAGTTTCTTTGATCGTGAATAGATAAGCAATAAGCCTTGACTTTAATGTTGGGACATGGTTGTGTCATTCCAATCCAAATTTAGCCTTTCTGAGTCTACGACGAGTCCAAGAGTTAGTATTACATATATATTGTTCTGGTCAATTAATTCTGCGTTGACAATTGAAGCTAATTGTCGTTGGCACGCATCAATTGACGTATGATACTTACGTCGAGCTAAGCTTGGGGTGTTCAGTCAGCAAGCAGTGTGTAAATAAATTGGTAGAAATTTTTCGCACAACACGACCTAGCCCCCACACTAAGTAAAATTTGTGCTGTGGGAACCAGAGAGTTGATATAATACTTGCTATTTACATAACTTATAACTGTATAACGATTATATATAAATTGAATATAGTAAACACAGCGAGGACAGTGACAGCTGCGGCCGAAGGAGTAGTATCCATGGCCAAGAATAAATAAAAAAAAGAGAGTAACAGCAAACAGACAGCAGCAGCCGACTATCTTTCTAGCTCTGGCACAATCGGCGGTCCCGAGTTCACTCGAACATATCTTTCATTTCCGAGGGTAACGCCGAGCTTCATTCACAGACTACGAAAAATCTGTGTGTGGTGCGTCACAAGAAGTTTAAAAAAAAGAATCGCCGCGGTCCTTTCCAAGACCCAAGATACCAAGGGTCGGTCGAGCTCCATCCTCGTAAGATCACAGCACCGAAAATATCTCAGTAGCGGTGTCTCCCAGTGACCGTTAAACCGGAAGCTAAGCTGCCGTTATCTGTCTCGCCCCGTGTTCGGAATCCAAATCGCTGTGACGTAACGCTGCACGGCTTTATATGCTTTGCATATTGATTTAATGAAGTGTGAAGGAATCTAACTCGGCGTGTTATATGGAACATTTCCTTGTACACACTTATGGATTTTTATCTAACGCGTTACCTTGTTAATTATCTTTAAGGTAAGTAACCGTATTTAAGATAAACCTAACCAAAAAAAAAAAACAGATTCACTCTTCCTTTAAATGCACCCAGATTAATTATTTACGGGTATTTAGGGAAGTTTTATTGCCCAACAACTACGATTGTGAAAAAGAGCATTAGTGGCAAACATTATTTAGTAATAAAACCTTAGGTTGTTAGGTTCTAACAACTTTGTCAGTTACTTGAAAAGACTAAGTAGTTATAGGTCATGCGTAGGAAGCCTGTTGTTCTATCGATGGCCTTGTCGTGAGGACGTGAGATGCTTGGAATCTTTTACAATACCTATTTAACGTAGGAACCTATTGAGAACACTTCTCTTGACTGACAATTGATCTGAATTTCCACGAATACAACAGAACATATGCGTCTAATCACAAAAAAAACTCCAAAAAAACGCCTACCTAGCCTGAGACGGAATCGATAAAATTATCCACGAAAATCAAGGTCATATTGTAATCAAGGCGGAGTTGTAACGAAATCAAACTTGTGAAAAAACCTGCATAATCAAAGTACTGATTATAATCAGTTCAATATCATTCATATAATTATATGAATGATAAACGATATCATGTTTGGAATGAAAAATTGACTAATTCTCAACACTGCGTATTCTTGATTTAAGGTTGAGTTTTGAAAAATACTCGTACAAATACACTGCTTGTTGTGCAATCGAAATTTTCAAACTTGTTATGTTTTCTAACCCATATACGCTTTTTTCTTTGAAGTAATATATGTACTTCTTTTGTGCGCGCTTGGTGATATAAATATGAGAGTGAATTTTAAGGACACGAGCGCAGTCAGCAGAGAGCGAGTGTAGTTTATTGTCTATCAATATAGACAATAAACTACACTATGAAGTTAGTGGTTACCGACATCCGAATTAACACACAAAAGTTTGATGAGCGTTTCTTAGGGTTCTTTTCTTCCGTAGCCAAATGGCAAAATACGGAACCCTTGTATATTCGTCATGTCTGTCTGTGAAGTCTGTGAGCTATACTATTGAAACTAGGTAAGTAGATGTATTCTGTGAACCGTCATAGATTTTAAATAAATACACGGGTAACTCACGTTTAATATAGTCAGTCCAGTCCGACTCAAGTTTCGATCGCGTCCGGCGATCTTTTTCAGGAGGCGCGCGCGGGTTCGCAGCTGGTTTAGCACTGACTGTGCTTAGCGTACTTAGCTGTGCTAAACGAGCTGCGAACCCGCGCGCGCACTCTCCTTGAAAAAGATCGCCGGACGCGGTCGAAACTTGAGTCGGACTGGACTGACTATATTAAACGTGGGCTACACGTGCATTTATTTAAAATGTGTAATAACCACGTTAGTTTTCATACTAAAACGTCATAAATTGACTATTGTTAAAACACTGATTAAAGTAACAACGAACTACAAGAACTTTTACATTATGTTACTTGCTGCTACGGAAGCCTTCATGGGCGAGTCCGACTCTCACTTGACCACTTTTTTTTAAAGGGACACGACAGTTGAACATTTCACTCGCTCATTGAATGAAGTCTCAACGAGTACCACATCTCGTGCAACGACTAGTGCAACAGCATCTTAGATGGTACACATTGGGCATCGTATTTTAAATGAATCACGCACATGACCATAGATTTTAGAGGTAATGTCGATAACTTATCCAGATCGATATAGGTATTTTACCTTCTGGACCACAATGTTGAATTTGCAAAATGTTGAATTCTTATGATGTTGAATGTTATCAACATCCGTGAAGCCGTAAATCATTCTATTCTTATTTGATAGATTAGTTTCGAGTCTTCAGCTCAGCCTATAATCGTGGCAAAGTGGATACCGAAGGGTAAAGTACAGTCTACCGGCCACGTCTTGAACGAGTGCTAATTTTATCTTATCATTGGATTTGGCGAGGACCTGTCAGTTCCAAGGACGGCTTATCGACGATAACTACCTACGTAGAGTAACGCTGTTTTTGCATGTTTTATAGACAAACCTGGATAAGTGGGACCTTAAAGACAGCGAATTCTAGTTTCTAGGCACCAGGTTTTTTTCTTTGCGTATATGGTAACTACTATGTGAAGTTGTGAATGTCATTGTTGAATTGTTCACTACTTAACTGTAACATTTGCAAGCCGTAAGGCTAAATATGGCGACCTAAGATTACTGTACCAACATCTATATTATGTACCCAAGTTATGCAATAAAGAATTATCTTATCTTATCTTTCTGTTCCTCTTATAAGAGAAATATCACTTCCTCTATAAAAAAGGAAGTGATATTTTCATAGAGGTTAATAAATAGCCCCGTATAGGTTGAGTGGTATAAAGAGGCCAAGCGTGCATTAGAGCAATGAAACTGTAAAGTTTTAATAGAATAGAATATAATAGAATCTCGCTCAGTGACCATAAATAGGCTATAATCCTAAAAAATACTAATTAGTCTGTCAGTAAGATTGCATAAAGATATTGAACACGTATTATTTCAATTATTTCACAAACGAATAATGACGACGATACTTCGAAGTTTCGAGTGACGACCCCACTCTAGAAATTTGATTATCTCTATACATGAAAATGTTATATTGGTTTGTGTGCGCTTCAAAAACTCAAAAAGTTGCGCACCGATCGAGCTGAAATTTTAGAATGACATATAATCCGCATCAAGGATTGATTTTATTTAATTTTTGCATTACAGTGTGCCACAGCGAAGCGTGGCAGGGTACAGCTAGTTATCTATATCTTTGTCGGTTATTAATAATTTGATAAAACAAAAAAATAAAATCGTGTTCCATATTTTTCCATGCTCTAGCTAACGGACTAATTAGAATGGTTTATATATTTTTGGCCCAGTCCGCATCCGTATTTGCATAATAGGCATGACGACTCATTTTTGATTTAATGTGCCATCAATAGGCTTCTCAATAACTGAAACATAGGTGAGAGAATTACTTTGTTATCTTAAAAACTTCCCGTGATATCACGATTTTAAAGTCACAATTTTGGACTCTCCCAAAAACGCTTCATACAAAAACCCTGCTGAAGCGTGACGTCACTGTGTCGTATTTTCTATGCGTCTCGCGTAAAATTTGTATGTTAGCTATATTAAAGATTGCGTTTAGGAAACTGGTTTCATAACAAAAGTCACTTGGAATTGAATGGTGATCCAATGGTAAATATTTTATCTAATAATTTCGTACTTTTTAAAATGGACTTGCTCATCCAGCTTTCAATGATCATAGAGTAAGTTAAACAAAAAAAAAACAAAATTAAATTTGATACTTATTTTATTTTAAATACTGTCATTGTATCAAATAATTTAATATAATTTCAGGATCAGCCTATTACTGTGACATCTTTTTTAATCAGATTTTCGATCGATTGCTTTGCATGTTGTGTTCAGTAACGGCAGTAGATAACGCTATTAAAATTTTGTAAATGTAAAAAATAAACGGTGTACCTATATTTAATTATTTACCACACGCGAAGCCGTGGAGGACCGCTAGTTTCTTCATATACTAAATAAATGTACCTACTAAATACTAAATAGTGTTGTATCTACCAAATAAATATGTAATTTAACATAACACAAAGTAAATGTATTGTTTACGCGGTCACGATAGGTATTATAACAGGTATTGTTTTCGACAAAACTCGCATTCAGCATACAGGTGTTCGTAATCTATGCCTTTGATTAGTAGGAATTATTACTATCACGAATTTTCGCGCCCACCCAGTTCTCACTGACTCTGGTTTCACTGTATTTGGTTCAAAACAGTTGTATGTTTTTATAGACTTGTCTGTTCCTTGTGGTGATGACGTAACAAAAGAAGAAAGAAATGACGTAGTTAAGTATGATAGTCGCTCCGCTCATAAGAACTTGCTTTATCTTAGTGTGTACTTACCTAAGTGTAAGTCTGTCATAGTCGTAATTCTTTATCTATAATTGTCGGAATTGAAATCCATATACGATGTGTCCACTTCTTAGTTAAATTATAAAGCTATACTAGTTGCACCCCACGGATATACTCGCGTTGTTCACAATCCCTATGTGCTATTCCGGACTATAGGTATTCTTATTGAGTTTCTTTCAACCCAACCAGTTCAGCCATTTCGACGTGATTGGGAAACAAACATCCAAACCGTCGCATTTATAATATTAGTAGGAAGAAGGATATCAAAGCTTTCAATGTCAACTTGTTTATGGCCTCTATTCGGTTATGTTACCGTAATTTCGCTAATGCAACGTTTGATCATCAGAAGAGTTAGTGACAGTACCTTCCTGAAAGTTACACTTGTCAGGCACGTATGCATTCTGATAGAGTAATGATATGCACAACGTTTGATATCGACAACTCGATACCTTATCGATATTTCGGCGATAGTGAACGACACTAATTTGATAACGTCCTTAGCAGGTACGTATTTAATGATTTTCGGTCGATCACTCAAGCGCTCTCCAGATAATAGACACAGCATTCTGAAGATAAGATTTGTGTGTTGCTTCTCACGATGACTTGTCATCGTCGTAGGGATACACATATTACATATACTTTAAATCCACTCCAATTCGATGCGATGTAACGAACATCCTTGTGATCATCATTGGTCTTGTTCCTTCTTTCATTGGTGATAGAAATTATTTGATTTAAAAAACTTAAATACTTATGTGTCATAAACACCTATACAAACAAAACACTCATATTCGTCACATACACACTTATTGGTTGGGGCTACCTGGGTGGGAGTCACATCCTCTATTTGTGGCCAAGTAAGCAGACTCATGACCAATGAGCCATGAGATCAGTTGTAGCTAACCGCTGAGTAATACCACACTACAGCTGATTGAAGAAATGTATAAAGGAACCGTAACAGCGTTTGCTTACATGCCATGTAACTAAGAGAGGATCCCCGACTCGACGTGACAATCCCAAATGTATCATTTACGAGCTCTCGGCCGCAAGACAGCTTGCTTCGCCGTAAAGTTGGGTTGGGACACCCTCTGACGTGAGCCGTACGTTACGTAGGTTTGTCACTTCGTTATATTTATGGATGTTTGATAGCTTTCTACCAAAGATCATTATTGGCTTTTAGCGATATTGTCGGTATATTTTAAGATGTTTTGTTTTCAAGTTTGTTTTGTTGAATGTAATAAAGAGTACTTACATCTATCTTTTTGTCGTTTTATCAAGTGACAATCGAGGGGTCCTGATTAAACCCATCTGCAGATGCGACTGGTCCTACCGATTTATACCGTGTAGATATTTGTTGGAAGTATGAAATGTACTTAAACAACTGTCTTCACGTTCAGTAGGAACTCCTAAACTACAATTTATGACTGCAATATTGGTGTAAGGAATATTTACTTGTTTTTCTGTATTATCTCTTTTCATGAAATACTCCACTAAAGTTTGTAGCTTAATTTTAAGACACCTTACCTTAAGGGGTCGCGTATTCATTATTTTATAAAATAACTGCTCATATCAATCATAATATTTCACAATTGTTTGTTTACTCGAGACACTCAGATCTTTTACAAAAGTCGTCGCTTCTGTTGAAAGAAAATACCCAGCCATTATTACAATGGTGTCCTATTACCACGGCTCGTTGTACAAAGGTGGTAATAGCTTCCCGTGCTTGATGAGACGAGGGAGGCTGAAGGAAACTCAAGATGCCGCGTTAGCCTTATTCATTGATCGACCTACTTGTACGCCGAACGACTTACAGGGTGGTTGACGAAATTGTTGTACTAAATATTGACTGGTAGATTCTATTGTAGTGGTACTGTGTGACGAAATCGTTTAACTATATAAATCTAAGTTCGTTGATTTTTGGCAACGCGATATAGCAAGATAATTCATATTGTAATGAAGACTTAATAGTAAATTATTGTAGCTGTATGTGTTGAATAAAAGCTCTTTACATTAATAGTTGCACACAAATTCGTTGTGTTGCATCAAAATAACTAGAATAATGAGTTGCTCTTTGATAGCGTTCCGAAGCTGCTGCAATTTCTATGTTGAATTAGTAATTTCAACGCTCTCGACTTTTCTCAATAGTTTCAACAAAGCGTTATATCATTTGCTACCGCTTTTACTCTTCTCGATTTTAGCTCAGTTTGAAAAGCATAACTACTCTTGAGTTAACCGCGACTTAGGTAAGTGATTATTACCTCGACGGTTCGGTCGTGGTACAATTGTGGTCACGTGATGGCTCAACTAACAAAACGTGTATTTAAGTCCTAAGTAATGATTTCTATACAGCTTATTCGTCTACCGTATTGTGGACGCGTGTCAGTGGCTCTCCCCCCATCTCTGTGGTAAGTTGGGCGTACTTCTCGATAACGAGTTCCACTCGTAGCCTTTTCAATTGAAGCCATTGTTAAGAACCACTTCTCCGGTAACGGCGTTCGGCGGTTTCACAAGTTTTTGAGATGTTTAGGCAACGTGTCTTTTTCCTTTTCAAATGAAAATGACAAGCTGAATTTTAGAACTCAACTTACACCGCGTCTTTGGTTAGCAATAATTTACTGTAAAATACATGTGACGGGACGAGGGACGAGCAATCAATGCGGGTAAGCTTGGGCAAGCTGCTAGTATGTCTGTCCATAACAGAAGAGCGCCAAGCGGCTTGGAACATGAATAGTAAAAATTGCACGCTCGTCACCCAGAGACATAAGATAATTCATCTCTATGCCCTGTAATTTCTCTGGAAACATTGTCCTTCAAACCGGATCATAGTGATTTGCCGTTACTTGCTTGGCGATAGAATAACCTTACCCACAGTAAATTCGCTGTAGATTTCTTAGTTTTGTGACAATTCTGATAGCATTCGTCAAAAATATCTCTAAATGCGTATATTTTTTCCGCCACGATTTGGAGTCGACGCGTCGGTCGCCACGGCACGTTCGGTGAAGTAATCTGTCTCGTCAGATCGAAGGTTTACGGACCTTCAAGGACGCGCCGGATTCTTGAGGAAGCCTCTGGAATGATCTAACGAGATTATGGGAACGTTGCTTAACTCACCTAATTGGGACTATTAGGGGTCCTAGATACAGCGAAATAGAAGCGAGATCAACTTAGGATAAAAGGTACGGTCGTTAGTTCAAAGTTCAGTAGCAGTTGGCCTCAGATGGTTCTTTTTAAACCGATATTAGGTTTGCACTTGGTTGCTATTTCGCCTGATAAGTATTAAGTATTAAGAGACGATGTGGTTACGATAGAGCGTGGAATCGTGAATTGTAATAAAGAAAAAAAGGAAAAAAAACACATTTTGTAAGCGGCTAAAAAAACGCTATTCACAGGAAGCAAAAAAACAACTTTTTTTAGTCTGTGGCTTAGTTGCGCGCGCATAATATGAAAACTGATTAACTTCTCCCGCCAAGTCGAAAAAATGTTTATCTCTATTTCTCTTTTTTAACCCCCGACAAAAAAAGGGGTGTTATAAGTTTGACGTCGATGTCTGTCTGTCTGTTTGTCTGTCTGTCGGTCTGTCTGTCTGTCTGTCTGTCTGTCTGTCTGTCTGTCTGTCTGTCTGTCTGTCTGTCTGTGGCACCGTAGAGCTCAAACGGATGGGCCGATTTCAATGCGGTTTTTTTTAATTGAAAGTTAATATCCGTGCGGATGTTCTTAGCTATGTTTGGTCAATATCGATTCTAGATGGCCGCCGCCACAAAATGGCGGACAAAATATTTCTTCACAACTTACCTTAATATGGGTATCAAATGAAAGGGCTTGACTAGTAGAATACTACACACTATAAAAAAAATCAAATCCAAGATGGCCGCCACCACAAAATGGCGAATAATATTATTTTTTTCACTACTACCTCAATATGGGTATCACAAGAACAAAATTAAAAATTTTGGTTAACCCCCGACTACCTCGGATCTCGGATTTGTAATCTGTACAACATTCTGCTAGTCAAGCCCTTTCATTTGATACCCATATTGTGGTAGTAGTGAAAAAAAATAATGTAATTCGCCATTTTGTGGTGGCGGCCATCTTGGATTTGAAATTTATTATTATGTATTGTATTCTACTAGTCAAGCCCTTTCATTTGATACCCATATTGAGATAAGTTGTGAAGAAATATTTTGTCCGCCATATTGTGGAGGCGGCCATCTTGAATCGATATTAACCAAACATAGCTAAGAACATCCGCACGGATATCAACCTTCGAATAAAAAAACCGCATTGAAATCGGTCCATCCGTTTGAGCTCTACGGTGCCACAGACAGACACACACACACAGACAGACAGACAGACAGACAGACAGACAGACAGACAGACAGACAGACAGACAGACAGACAGACAGACATCGACGTCAAACTTATAACACCCCTTTTTTTGGTCGGGGGTTAAAAAGAAAGGGCTTGACTAGTAGAATACATTGCACTATGACAAATTTCAAATCCAAGATGGCCGCTTTCACAAAATGGCGAAATACATTTCTGTTTCCACAACTCCCTTAACATGGGTATCAAATGAAAGAGCTTGACTAGTAGAATGTTGTACAGATAACAAATCCGAGGTAGTCGGGGGTTAATCAAAATTTTTAATTTTGTTCTTGTCACTGTTGATATGATTTTTAACCCCCGAGCAAAAAAAGGGGTGTGGCACAGTAGAGCTCAAACGGATGGCCCGATTTCAATGCGGTTTTTTTATTTGTAAGTTAATATCCGTGCGGATGTTCTTAGCTATGTTTGGTTAATATCGATTCAAGATGGCCGCCGCAACAAAATGGCGGACAAAATATTTCTTCACAACCTACCTCAATACCCATATTGAAAATAAAATAATAAAAATATGAATGAAAGGTATTGACTAGTAGAATACTATACACTATAAAAAAATTAAATCCAAGATGGCCGCCACCACAAAATGGCGAATAATATTATTTTTTTCACTACTACCTCAAAATGGGTATCAAACGAAAGGGCTTGACTAGTAGAATACTTTGCACTAAGACAAATTTCAAATCCAAGATGGCCGCTTCCACAAAATGGCGAAACACATGTCTTTTTTCACATCTCCCTTAATATGGGTATCAAATGAAAGGGCTTGACTAGTAGAATGTTGTACAGATAACAAATCTGAGGTAGTCGGGGGTTGATCAAAATTTTTAATTTTAATCTGGTTTATTGTTTATTCGCATGTATGTTGAAAAACGGCTCACTTAAGGCCCTCGCCTTCGGCTCAGGCCTTAAAGCGCCTCAGCGGTAATCGCCAACTTTACACACTTGCAGCATATACCTATTAAGTTTCGTAAGTGGTAATAAAGTGTATAATTCGTTGGTTACGTTCACATGTAACACCGTTTAGGGCACGTTTCGTAATTATCCGGCTGATAGATAGGTTAATCGGACAATAATACCTACTCATCGATAAGTATTGATAAGTACATTAGACTTGTACACTTCAATCTGTTTCTAAGGGCGATTACGGTTTTCTGAAAAAGTTCTACGGGAATTATTTTTCGAAGAATAAAAATCTTTGTTTTACCTTTTATTGTTTTTCTTTGTAATATAGAATGACCTAATCGTATAGACCATTAAGTCATTCTATCTTAAAATTAAAATATTAATAGTTTCAGTAGGTACCTACTATTCTGTTACATAAATGTAAATTTATTAGTATGTCTGTGTGTGTGTGTCTGTGGCACCGTAGAGCTCAAAAGTCGGGCCATCCGCCGATTTCGATGCGTTTTTTTTGAAGGTTAATATCCGTGCGGATGTTCTTAGCTATGTTTGGTTAATATCTATTCAAGATTGCCGCCTCCACAAAATGGCGGATAAAATATTTCATTACAACCTACCTAGAAGAATACATTGTACTATGACAAATTTCAAATCCAATATGGCCGCTACCACAAAATGGCGAAATACATTTACATATTTTTTCACAACTCCCTTAATATGGGTATCAAATGAAAGGGCTTGTAAAGTCTCTTTTTGATAACATATTAGATGATATATATCAAAGCCTGTCAACTAATGTAATTGGTTTTTCGTAAATCATTTTAGTTGTGAAATAAATAAAATAAATGTCGAAGTGTGTGGCGAAGTAAACTTTACGTTTTCTGTATCCATGCTACGCAAATAAATCAGTCGGTAGGTACTCTACTGCAATGTTTATATTTACATAAAAAAGAATACTTTTTTTTTTAATTAACGCGTCATTAAATTGGCACCATAATAATCATAATTTTTATTGCGTCTATATTATATAACTGTCAAATAAAGAAATGAAAATTATAATGTCAGGTTACGTGAAATAGTATAACTTGTTATTGATGATTAGTGAAGCACACTACGCGGTCTTTCGGTTTAGTGTAGTAGTTGTGTTGAACCCTCTATATTTGAGCGAATGAAGATACGAATATAGATGATAGTATTTTTTAAGTTGTTATATTCTTTTTTAGGAAAGGACCTAGGGCAGTTGGCTTTAGGTGGCCTCTAGTGCCCACAAAGTTGTGATAGACATACATGATAGTGTAACAATGACGGCGTAGCTTTACTGTTTGTGTTTACATAAATGCATATTGCCTCTTTAAGCTTTGTTTATCATTAAGAATGAATGATTCCTTACATCTTCTAATATATAAAATTCTTTTGTCACGGGGTGCGTAATCGAACTCCTCCGAAACGGCTCGACCGATTCTCATGAAATTTTGTGAGCATATTGAGTAGGCCTGAGAATCGGCCAACATCTATTTTTCACACCCCTAAGTGATAAGGGTTGTTCACCCCTAAAAATATTTTTTTAATTTTTGGTAAATTTTTTTTGTTTTTATTTTTTTATAATGTGGCATTAAAAATAAATACAATCCTAAATTTTTACCCTTTTATCACCAACCCCTATTTTTTAATCTATGTAATTATATAAAAATCAATGCAACTTTTCGTTGTAAGTGAACTCCTTCTAAACGGCTCGACCGATTTGAATGTTTTTTTTTTTGTATACGCTTGGGTTTTGCAGGGCCCTGGTAGGTTTAGATTCACAGATCAGCCCGGTTGATGGCACTGCACTTGATATTTTGGTTACTATCCGAGCGAAGCCGGGAGGGGCCGCTAGTAACTATATATTATATTATTGTCGACTAGCAAAATGTTGAACTACAAAACGAAAGTCAAAAGTTGAATCTCGTAAATCGGTCACGATTGCTCCCCCGGCACAGAATAAACATCAGTTCCACCCACTGACGTAACCTATGAGTGTATTGGAGGCAGTCGTGACGTCACCACGCCTACGGACCCCCAGTTCATCTCCTTACTACAGAGAGACAACTTCATGCAATCGAGAAACGGTAGAATGGAGACCATACTTTTCATCATACTAATATTATAAAGCTGAAGTTTTTTTTAAACCCCGACCAAAAGAAGGCGTGCTATAAGTTTGACGTCGATGTCTGTCTGTCTGTGTGTCTTTTTTTTCACTACTACCTCAATATGGGTATCAAATGAAAGGGGTTGACTAGTAGAATACTATGCACTATGACAAATTTCATATCCAAGATGGCCGCTACCACAAAATGGCGAAATATATTTATTTTTTCATAACTCCCTCGATATGGGTATCAAATGAAAAGGCTTGAATAGTAGAATGTAGTACAAATTCCGAATCCGAGGTAGTCGTGGGTTAATCAAAATTTTAAATTTGTTCTTGTTTAGTTTTAACGCGCTAATCTCAAGAACTGCTGGGCCAATTAAAAAAAATCTTTCTCTGTTGGATATGTACGTGATCCCGGCTTAGATAAAGAATAAGTAAAATAGATCAGGTTTTCCGCACGGTTCCTTTGTACCAATCGTAAGTAGATGAAGTGTATGTTAGCTATGGCAACAGAGTGATGTGCCGCGACTAAAGTATGACACTTCCACGAGATCGACAATACAAGAGCGATCAGACCCGTGTTTTCGGCGTTAGCGTTTTTTCTAACTCTGTACGTAGTACTCGTAAATGTAGTCTCTTTGAGAATAGGCTATATTTTATGTACCTATCACTTCGTCCAAAAACATTTGTTTTTTTAATCTTTCTTAATATCACGGAGCTATAATAATCATTGATGAATTTATCAACTATTTTGACCAAACAACGTATCTTGCAGGTGTTCATAAGTGGCGGTAAGTACTATTAGTCGTAAAGTCTTAATAATGGCGACACTTATTACATATTATATTCTAGCTATTCGCTCTCATAAGAATTTTTAATGGAACTACAATTGATTTTTGTTTAATAAAGATGTATATTTTTCGTCAGATGACCATTTACTGACTACTAAATTTAGACTAGCGCAAAAGGCACTTCTATGACTTCTATGGCAAGGAGCTAGTTATGGTTCTAGCATACATAGTACATAACATCACTGAGGCTATGAAAAGGTAGCTGTATGGCTATCTGTTAAAATTTAATCTAGTATTTTCAACTTTATGCTAATACTCTTTGAGGCGTCTTTTCATGTTGTTTTCCCACTTCTTTAATCCATATTTACAAAACGTATTTACGTGATTAGAATAAAATAGCCTTCTCAGTTCTACTTTTGGTAATATTATAGACACCATTGTGACATAAAAATTATGTATGAAGTTATCTCTCTGCTGGGTGGTTTACTCTGTGTATGTAGACAACGGTACGAGCCAAACCACCGGCGCCCGGGTTAGGGGTGCCCCGAACTGAAATATGCGTCTCTTGTAGACTAACCTTATCACCATGCGCGGTCCGAGGGGGGGGGGGGTCTCAGGGGACATGACCCCCCCCAAAATCGTATAAGTTAAACAATAAATCTAAGAAAATTAAAAATATCTAATAGTACATAGACTATTTTTTAACGCGGGAAAACAACTAGAACGCGAACTACGCGGGTAAAATCTTGGGGGGATAATAGTAAAGTGTTTTTGCTCGATTTATTGCATTTCTACTTGTGACCTCCCTCCCAAAACCTGGGGCTGCGTACTGGTGACGCCCTCCAAAATTCGAGGCTGGGACCGCGCCTGCTTATCACACGATTTTACTCATTATTATTCATATTATCATTTTACTTTTCACAGACATATTGTTGTATGTTGGGGTTTTTGTATGTATGTAATGAGATAGCGCCGCCAATTATAAATCGATATTGCTGTTTTATTTAGTTGGTTGGTAGATCATAGTTCAGAGGTAGTCCCATATAAATTGTATGCGACGGTATTGGAAATGGGAACAGGAAACTATAATTAAGAAATACTTTCAATGTATTTAGACGATATAGTGATAGATTGTTATGGTATTTGGTCGGGTGTCTGAATTTAATTACAAATTAAAATTTTGGTTTTTCGGAGAAAATAAATTATTGTCTCAATTGTGTTTACTCTTTTTACCGTTATATATAAATATTATCTATTATATGGTTATGTTTAAACATCAATACGATACCTAACAATAGTACAAACTGTCATACATAAAAAAAACTTCATTACGTCAGTATTTACGTACACTAGTGTGTAGGCACTTGTTAGTACATAGTTAATTTAGATTTGGTAATTTAATTTCCTCTTTAATATTATGTGTGTTTTATTTTGTTTATGTTACCGTAACATTCCGATGACTGCCAGTTTAATAACGATTATAAACCCACGGTATGCTCGATTACTGTATTTTCTATTCTGAGCAAAGCTTTTTTTATTGTAACAACCAGATTACTATTTAAGGCGCGTTCCCGACCAAAACGGGGTTTTTGTTTAGTTTTCAGAACTATCTACTCTTTATCCAAAACAAATATACACGAGTAAAAATACATTAAACTTCTGCGAAATCTTAGCTTTAAAACAGTGGTTTCCTTTTTTTACTGAATATATGTATATGTTTAATTAAACTCCTCACAACGAAACCATAAAAATTAGAAATAATTTCAATCATCATGCATCTACTCGAAAAACCACCATTATTTAGATTTTGTGCTTACACCAACGAATAGGCAGTCGGATTACAAACATTATGGTAGAAATATTATTTTCAAATGATCAAATCTGATTTTATAAAGAGTTTGTTCTAAAATCTAAGTGTAAAACTGACAAATCCTACTATTATTCCTATTTCTCTCTTGCTCTTTCTTGCGGTATGCGATGAGGTAAAAAATACTCAAGGTGATTTGCTCGGGGTAGGCCCTTAATTATAATTACATACTGGTACTAATAATACACAGAAATACAGACATGGAATAAATATTGTTATACGTCATACAATATTTTTGAATTGGAATTGGAATCGAATCCAAAACCTTAGGCTTCACTGTTGAGCTTTATATGTTTATATTTTATTTTGTATTGTATGAACTGTAATCAGCTTGTAACCAATGTAAACGAGCATCATCCTTTGTATAATTTTCAGGAACCCCTAAAGGAGCCGGGGTAGTTTGCAGGCGTATCTGGGGCAAGTCGAGTCGGTATGTTTATTGTTCGAAGTCTTCAACAAGGGTATTATTTGGTTCTTTAATTCAATACTAACATGGGGTTGTCGACTTATAATGGTGTCGGGGCTAACCTCTTTTCCTAGTATTTTATTAACAAGGTGAATGGGTTTTAAACTGATATTTTTCTTGTAACTGCGACTTCGAAAATTAAACGCTTATTTCTTGAATATCGTGCGTTCTGATTTGTGTGTTTGCTTTAGGAACAATCAATTGTTCACAGGTTTACGAATGAATTTTATAACATCATAGTTTTTAGCCTGGATGATTTAGTTTTCTGCCAATCCACGTCCTAAGTATAGAACATTGACTTGTGAAACTATGACCGAAATATTTGCACTGCTAACTCAAAATCGATCTTATTATATTCATTAGATATCTGTCAACAAAAATCCAAAAATTTTACTTTTTTATTTTAAATTTTTCTATTAGCTTCAACCCTTAAAACAACAACAGTGCCAAACGGCAGCCACCGCGCGTGTGCACTCGTTTTGAAAAAGGCCGCCGGACGCGGCCGAAACTCGAGTCGGATTGACCGACCGTATATACGTGAGTGTCCCGTTATTCAATTAAATACCCTTAAAAACGATGTACTCCAGAAACGATCATAAGGATATCGATTAAAAATGGGTCCGGTATACAGGAGATTAGACTACGTTCGTTATACTCCTCATGCCATTAGCCATCTTTCTTGTACACGTGATTATTTATGTAGCTACCGATCTGATATACCGAAACTCATGACTGAATAAGTCGATCTGGGAGCCTCATGTCTGTGATTCTCTCGACACTAGTCCCTAATATAATTAGGAAGTTGATCTCGTTCACAAACAACAGGGTTACATTCAGGAACCTTTGAGATATCTGGGTTAGACTGCTATTTAGTGTTAGGTCGTATTATTGTAACGTAAGTGATAGCCCTAATGTGTAGGGGTGTGTGTGAGATGGGGTGTTGATGTCGGTGTCACCAGATATCAAGAGGGCATTTAGCAACATCTTATTACGGACGTTGTTGTTACCGACTGCCAAAATTGAATCAGATTGTATAGGGTAATGTATATTATACCTGGGTTTATTGGTTGCTCAGAGGCGTCTAACGTAATAATTATAGTGCATTCCCAACTACAGTAGAACTCAGTTGATGCTATTCTGGTCATCGTATCATCTCAGTTGGTGGCATTCTGGTATAGAAAGCCTAATCTATCTACGGTTTTTGTGTTTCGTGGTAGTCTTAGGTAAGTGCTTTTACAATTGCTTGGCATCAGATCAAGACATTTGGCAAATAAACCGTTCCGTTTTTAAGTGCTTGTGCAAGACCTTGAAAGCTAGAACTTGGCAAATACTGATCTACCTTGAATTGTTCGCCTTTCTCATAGGTCTTTTTGGAATACTACCGATTCCCGTGCTTATCCGTGCTTCTCCCTTAAGCGGTAGAAGAGGAAAACCATGGTAACTATGTATCCTTATGATAGCAAAGTATTGTTGCACGTACTAATTCCTACAATTAAGTAAGCAGTAGGGAATGATTTATTGGAAAATATGAAAGAAAAAGTGTGTAAAAAAGTACGCATTACGCATGATTTCAACGATTCTAAAGTAAGTAGTGTTCGCCAAAATACAAAGATTCAAACAATGTAACTCTTCTCGTTTGACAATTATTTAGAAATGAGAAATGTTTAAACTACGTTATTCGTTCGTAATGTTGGTTTCAGATTCAGATCATTTATTCACCATTACAACATGTTAGTTATACAAGGTACGTCATGGTTACAGGAATAATCAATACTAGAAACAGATATAGTACCTACATAAGTTATTTGAAAATTAATAATAGAAATTTACAATATTTCATATTTTGTATATCAAAACGTTATCTGTCTACAGATAAATAAAAATAATATTTTTGTTTTTGAAGTATACATGATACATGTCAAATGTTATCTAATCAGCATTAAATAAAATAAAATTGTTAAATAAGTTGTTAAATGTTAAAAGTCAAAGTAAAAATATGTACCTATTAAATGTCAATGAACGCAAATTTTTAAATAGGTCAACGAACAATAAAATCAATAAATATTGTCAACGAAAATACAATGTCATTTGTCAGTCCAGCGCTCTCAAACCACTAAAAATCCTTTCCTTAATGCTTGTTACCTGACTTATACGGCAGCCTTTTGGAACAGAAACAGATATTAAATTCTACCACATATTATATTCTTTGTTTTTTCCAGACATGCGTTACAGTCTCTGGAAACTTTCAGTTTCCTGAAAATGGTCTCTGGTTATTAGATTATACAGCATTTTCTCATCCGGCGCGGCTGACCTTGCAAGGTCGTTGTGATTAAAGAGCGCGTTCTAATTTCGAGCTGAATAGAGGCTATGATTACTGACAATGCTTTGCGTAATAAATTGGTACACAGTGGAAACATGACCTTAATTCCTGAATCACTCGTGAATTGGCGTAACTATTCTGACATTAAATTACGGCTGGTCTAGTTGGAAGAATGGCGCCTGCCGATCCGGAGACCCCGGGTTCAAACCCCACACGCCCCACTGTATTTTCGAAGTCATGTGCGTAATGCTGCTAACTTAAAAACGGTGAAGGAAAACATCGTGAGGAAAGCGACATGTACCTAGAATCTTTCGAAGTCATGTGTCATCCACCAACCCGCACTGGCCCAGCGTGGTGTATTATGGCCTTAACTCTCTCCTTGCGAGAGAAGGCCCCGAGTCCCAGCAGTGGGAACATTTAGTGAGGTGTTGATGAATTCTGATATTCAACAAATCTTCGTATTCCCCGAGAATCAAACAATATGGCATGAAAATACTGTGGCTTTAAAATCAAACAAACGTTGTTGTTTTTACGTTTTTTGATGCGAGCTGTAAAACTTCTTGAGGATAGATAATTATATAATATATTGGTGATGATGAGATAAATAGCATTCGTCATCCAGAAAGGCTGATTGATGGATGATATCGCATTAAGATTTTCAATGATGACTGCACCTTTGAATCAAATACAATTGATCTAGCGATGGGTGTCGCTTAATAATGTTGTGGGTATTATTTCGTAGTCTTTTTATACCCAGTACCGAGCGGCGTTAATAATTTTGTATGGAGATCTTTCTGTCAGCTTCAAGCCTCTGTCGTATGGCAGGAAACAACGACAGAAAAGAACGCTATCACTATGTACCGTGGCGTCATTTAGTTAGGTGTGGATGTTTGTTGCGAGTAAGAGAGGTCTTCGCTCATTTCGCATCGAATAGATATGACACAGAAAACTGTGTCGTTTAATAATTACAGTATTATTTCACAGAAACGTATTATACTCAGTAGTGATAAGTAAAGAATGCTGTGGGCGATGATGGTGATATCTTTTTCACCAGCTCCAAACGGTCATATAACATGTCAGGGATCTATACCGTAACACTGAAACCCACATCGGATCGTAACGTCAGACACGTTACGCATTTTTGAACTAAGAGAAACAAACACCACGGCTCTAAATTTTCCCATCGTACGAGTTTCAAAACGATATTCTAATCCAGTTTTGGTAATAGAGAGTGTTAGTTATCCCTTTTAGATTTTGTGAATAGAGCGAAGCGGGAGTAGTATTATTAAGAAAACTGACTCTACTACCTTGTGATATAGTATCTATGTAGATTGGAAGAGAACGAGAGTGGACTTTGAAAAAATATACCGGTTATATATTCATAGTTCATGAGTAGTTGTAGATAGTGTTGAAGGAGCAAGGACCCCGTCTTTCATTTTCTTGCTTCGAATCGATATGACCCAGAACTCAGTGTCGCTTAATAATTCGGGCATTATTTCGTCTGGCGACACGTCGGCGCTCCGGGTACTTGTTGATATCACCCCACAACCCCGGCGCATGGGTCTTCATTTTGGAATCACTCGCCTGTCGTATTAATTATTCGGAAGCAGAAACAGATTTCAGAACTCAACATAATCTGTGGTGTGAATATTTATAGAGGTCGAATGATGAAGTTACGACAACTTTTCTGTTGTCTTAAAAAAATACTTTTAAACTCGACTCAAAGTTAACTTAGTCTCAAAATTAGTTCGTTCAGCATAAACTTCCAAAATTTCAGTACCGTTTTGACGGGTTATTGGCTTATTGGTAAATGTTTCTTATAGGGAGATTACTTACACAACCTGACGTAGTTATCGTTATCGTTACACTCTTTAATTCTTATTATGTAGGGTGAATAAATCAATATCACAAGGTTCTTGGATTAGTTACCATATTTTTATTTTTCGCAATCTGCGGCAATATGTTTTAGTAAATTTAAGCGTTTCTGTACAGTTGTAATTTTATTATCTTACATCTAAAAGACTTGGTAGTGTGGCTTAATGACCAATGACAGATGACCAATGACCTCATCCCAAAAAATGCGGACAAAACCAATCGTTTTTATTTCACTATACCACACGCATTAGAAAAATAAACGAAATAAGGGTTTGCGTCCCATTTACGCGTCTATTCCCACCTGTTCTGTTGAGTAGTTCGGTTGCCAGAACCTTGGGATATACAAGATCACAATGAGAGCTATCCCAGCTCGCCGTTAATCGACTTGTCAAAGAAGGCTGTCTAGTAAGCGTTGAATATTTTTAAATCGTTCGAATCTCAGCCACATTCAACTGATTATATTATCGGGTATATCGAGAATCGCGGTCAAGGGTGGTCGTCAACCGGTGCAGAGGTTACCGCCGCATAAATCGATCATGTAACTTGTACGTACATCCCGCCACCGCCGCCTCACAACTTTTATCTCTGTTGAATCATCATCATCATTAGCCTATATTAATCCTCTGCTGGACATAGGCCTACCCCATGGTTCGCGACTCAGCCTGATCCTCAGCTTTACGTGTCCATCCACAGCCTGCTGTCTGTTGAATATCGTCACTCTATCTAGTTTCAGGGTTTCTTACACTACGTTTGCTGTTTTTGTTTGCAGTTTTTCGATAGATTGTTATGGTATTTGGTCGGGTGTCTGAATTTAATTACAAATTTAAATTTTGGTTTTTCGGAGAAAATAAATTATTGTCTCAATTGTGTTTACTCTTTTTACCGTTATATATATAAATATTATCTATTATATGGTTATGTTTAAACATCAATACGATACCTAACAATAGTACAAACTGTTATACATAAAAAAAACTTCATTACGTCAGTATTTACGTACACTAGTGTGTAGGCACTTGTTAGTACATAGTTAATTTAGATTTGGTAATTTAATTTCCTCTTTAATATTATGTGTGTTTTATTTTGTTTATGTTACCGTAACATTCCAATGACTGCCAGTTTAATAACGATTATAAACCCACGGTATGCTCGATTACTGTATTTTCTATTCTAAGCAAAGCTTTTTTTATTGTAACAACCAGATTACTATTTAAGGCGCGTTCCCGACCAAAACGGGGTTTTTGTATAGTTTTCAGAACTATCTACTCTTTATCCAAAACAAATATACACGAGTAAAAATACATTAAACTTCTGCGAAATCTTAGCTTTAAAACAGTGGTTTCCTTTTTTTTTTACTGAATATATGTATATGTTTAATTAAACTCCTCACAACGAAACCATAAAAATTAGAAATAATTTTAATCATCATGCATCTACTCGAAAAACCACCATTATTTAGATTTTGTACTTACACCAACGAATAGGTAGTCGGATTACAAACATTATGGTAGAAATATTATTTTCAAATGATCAAATCTGATTTTATAAAGAGTTTGTTCTAAAATCTAAGTGTAAAACTGACAAATCCTACTATTATTCCTATTTCTCTCTTGCTCTTTCTTGCGGTATGCGATGAGGTAAAAAATACTCAAGGTGATTTGCTCGGGGTAGGCCCTTAATTATAATTACATACTGGTACTAATAATACACAGAAATACAGACATGGAATAAATATTGTTATACGTCATACAATATTTTTGAATTGGAATTGGAATCGAATCCAAAACCTTAGGCTTCACTGTTGAGCTTTATATGTTTATATTTTATTTTGTATTGTATGAACTGTAATCAGCTTGTAACCAATGTAAACGAGCATCATCCTTTGTATAATTTTCAGGAACCCCTAAAGGAGCCGGGGTAGTTTGCAGGCGTATCTGGGGCAAGTCGAGTCGGTATGTTTATTGTTCGAAGTCTTCAACAAGGGTATTATTTGGTTCTTTAATTCAATACTAACATGGGGTTGTCGACTTATAATGGTGTCGGGGCTAACCTCTTTTCCTAGTATTTTATTAACAAGGTGAATGGGTTTTAAACTGATATTTTTCTTGTAACTGCGACTTCGAAAATTAAACGCTTATTTCTTGAATATCGTGCGTTCTGATTTGTGTGTTTGCTTTAGGAACAATCAATTGTTCACAGGTTTACGAATGAATTTTATAACATCATAGTTTTTAGCCTGGATGATTTAGTTTTCTGCCAATCCACGTCCTAAGTATAGAACATTGACTTGTGAAACTATGACCGAAATATTTGCACTGCTAACTCAAAATCGATCTTATTATATTCATTAGATATCTGTCAACAAAAATCCAAAAATTTTACTTTTTTATTTTAAATTTTTCTATTAGCTTCAACCCTTAAAACAACAACAGTGCCAAACGGGCAGCCACCGCGCGTGTGCACTCGCCTTGAAAAAGGCCGCCGGACGCGGCCGAAACTCGAGTCGGATTGACCGACCGTATATACGTGAGTGTCCCGTTATTCAATTAAATACCCTTAAAAACGATGTACTCCAGAAACGATCATAAGGATATCGATTAAAAATGGGTCCGGTATACAGGAGATTAGACTACGTTCGTTATACTCCTCATGCCATTAGCCATCTTTCTTGTACACGTGATTATTTATGTAGCTACCGATCTGATATACCGAAACTCATGACTGAATAAGTCGATCTGGGAGCCTCATGTCTGTGATTCTCTCGACACTAGTCCCTAATATAATTAGGAAGTTGATCTCGTTCACAAACAACAGGGTTACATTCAGGAACCTTTGAGATATCTGGGTTAGACTGCTATTTAGTGTTAGGTCGTATTATTGTAACGTAAGTGATAGCCCTAATGTGTAGGGGTGTGTGTGAGATGGGGTGTTGATGTCGGTGTCACCAGATATCAAGAGGGCATTTAGCAACATCTTATTACGGACGTTGTTGTTACCGACTGCCAAAATTGAATCAGATTGTATAGGGTAATGTATATTATACCTGGGTTTATTGGTTGCTCAGAGGCGTCTAACGTGTAATTATAGTGCATTCCCAACTACAGTAGAACTCAGTTGATGCTATTCTGGTCATCGTATCATCTCAGTTGGTGGCATTCTGGTATAGAAAGCCTAATCTATCTACGGTTTTTTTTGTGTTTCGTGGTAGTCTTAGGTAAGTGCTTTTTACAATTGCTTGGCATCAGATCAAGACATTTGGCAAATAAACCGTTCCGTTTTTAAGTGCTTGTGCAAGACCTTGAAAGCTAGAACTTGGCAAATACTGATCTACCTTGAATTGTTCGCCTTTCTCATAGGTCTTTTTGGAATACTACCGATTCCCGTGCTTATCCGTGCTTCTCCCTTAAGCGGTAGAAGAGGAAAACCATGGTAACTATGTATCCTTATGATAGCAAAGTATTGTTGCACGTACTAATTCCTACAATTAAGTAAGCAGTAGGGAATGATTTATTGGAAAATATGAAAGAAAAAGTGTGTAAAAAAAGTACGCATTACGCATGATTTCAACGATTCTAAAGTAAGTAGTGTTCGCCAAAATACAAAGATTCAAACAATGTAACTCTTCTCGTTTGACAATTATTTAGAAATGAGAAATGTTTAAACTACGTTATTCGTTCGTAATGTTGGTTTCAGATTCAGATCATTTATTCACCATTACAACATGTTAGTTATACAAGGTACGTCATGGTTACAGGAATAATCAATACTAGAAACAGATATAGTACCTACATAAGTTATTTGAAAATTAATAATAGAAATTTACAATATTTCATATTTTGTATATCAAAACGTTATCTGTCTACAGATAA
Source organism: Ectropis grisescens (assembly GCA_017562165.1). NCBI lineage: Eukaryota > Metazoa > Arthropoda > Insecta > Lepidoptera > Geometridae > Ectropis > Ectropis grisescens. The sequence continues at coordinate 2,737,150 of CM029779.1, read as the reverse complement.
ATAAAAATAATATTTTTGTTTTTGAAGTATACATGATACATGTCAAATGTTATCTAATCAGCATTAAATAAAATAAAATTGTTAAATAAGTTGTTAAATGTTAAAGTCAAAGTAAAAATATGTACCTATTAAATGTCAATGAACGCAAATTTTTAAATAGGTCAACGAACAATAAAATCAATAAATATTGTCAACGAAAATACAATGTCATTTGTCAGTCCAGCGCTCTCAAACCACTAAAAATCCTTTCCTTAATGCTTGTTACCTGACTTATACGGCAGCCTTTTGGAACAGAAACAGATATTAAATTCTACCACATATTATATTCTTTGTTTTTTCCAGACATGCGTTACAGTCTCTGGAAACTTTCAGTTTCCTGAAAATGGTCTCTGGTTATTAGATTATACAGCATTTTCTCATCCGGCGCGGCTGACCTTGCAAGGTCGTTGTGATTAAAGAGCGCGTTCTAATTTCGAGCTGAATAGAGGCTATGATTACTGACAATGCTTTGCGTAATAAATTGGTACACAGTGGAAACATGACCTTAATTCCTGAATCACTCGTGAATTGGCGTAACTATTCTGACATTAAATTACGGCTGGTCTAGTTGGAAGAATGGCGCCTGCCGATCCGGAGACCCCGGGTTCAAACCCCACACGCCCCACTGTATTTTCGAAGTCATGTGCGTAATGCTGCTAACTTAAAAACGGTGAAGGAAAACATCGTGAGGAAAGCGACATGTACCTAGAATCTTTCGAAGTCATGTGTCATCCACCAACCCGCACTGGCCCAGCGTGGTGTATTATGGCCTTAACTCTCTCCTTGCGAGAGAAGGCCCGAGTCCCAGCAGTGGGAACATTTAGTGAGGTGTTGATGAATTCTGATATTCAACAAATCTTCGTATTCCCCGAGAATCAAACAATATGGCATGAAAATACTGTGGCTTTAAAATCAAACAAACGTTGTTTTTACGTTTTTTGATGCGAGCTGTAAAACTTCTTGAGGATAGATAATTATATAATATATTGGTGATGATGAGATAAATAGCATTCGTCATCCAGAAAGGCTGATATCGCATTAAGATTTTCAATGATGACTGCACCTTTGAATCAAATACAATTGATCTAGCGATGGGTGTCGCTTAATAATGTTGTGGGTATTATTTCGTAGTCTTTTTTATACACAGTACCGAGCGGCGTTAATAATTTTGTATGGAGATCTTTTTGTCAGCTTCAAGCCTCTGTCGTATGGCAGGAAACAACGACAGAAAAGAACGCTATCACTATGTACCGTGGCGTCATTTAGTTAGGTGTGGATGTTTGTTGCGAGTAAGAGAGGTCTTCGCTCATTTCGCATCGAATAGATATGACACAGAAAACTGTGTCGTTTAATAATTACAGTATTATTTCACAGAAACGTATTATACTCAGTAGTGATAAGTAAAGAATGCTGTGGGCGATGATGGTGATATCTTTTTCACCAGCTCCAAACGGTCATATAACATGTCAGGGATCTATACCGTAACACTGAAACCCACATCGGATCGTAACGTCAGACACGTTACGCATTTTTGAACTAAGATAAACAAACACCACGGCTCTAAATTTTCCCATCGTACGAGTTTCAAAAACGATATTCTAATCCAGTTTTTGGTAATAGAGAGTGTTAGTTATCCCCTTTTAGATTTTGTGAATAGAGCGAAGCGGGAGTAGTATTATTAAGAAAACTGACTCTACTACCTTGTGATATAGTATCTATGTAGATTGGAAGAGAACGAGTGGACTTGAAAAAATATACCGGTTATATATTCATAGTTCATGAGTAGTTGTAGATAGTGTTGAAGGAGCAAGGACCCCGTCTTTCATTTTCTTGCTTCGAATCGATATGACCCAGAACTCAGTGTCGCTTAATAATTTGGGCATTATTTCGTCTGGCGACACGTCGGCGCTCCGGGTACTTGTTGATATCACCCCACAACCCCGGCGCATGGGTCTTCATTTTGGAATCACTCGCCTGTCGTATTAATTATTCGGAAGCAGAAACAGATTTCAGAACTCAACATAATCTGTGGTGTGAATATTTATAGAGGTCGAATGATGAAGTTACGACAACTTTTCTGTTGTCTTAAAAAAATACTTTTAAACTCGACTCAAAGTTAACTTAGTCTCAAAATTAGTTCGTTCAGCATAAACTTCCAAAATTTCAGTACCGTTTTGACGGGTTATTGGCTTATTGGTAAATGTTTCCTATAGGAGATTACTTACACAACCTGACGTAGTTATCGTTATCGTTACACTCTTTAATTCTTATTATGTAGGGTGAATAAATCAATATCACAAGGTTCTTGGATTAGTTACCATATTTTTATTTTTCGCAATCTGCGGCAATATGTTTTAGTAAATTTAAGCGTTTCTGTACAGTTGTAATTTTATTATCTTACATCTAAAAGACTTGGTAGTGTGGCTTAATGACCAATGACAGATGACCAATGACCTCATCCCAAAAAATGCGGACAAAACCAATCGTTTTTATTTCACTATACCACACGCATTAGAAAAATAAACGAAATAAGGGTTTGCGTCCCATTTACGCGTCTATTCCCACCTGTTCTGTTGAGTAGTTCGGTTGACAGAACCTTGGGATATACAAGATCACAATGAGAGCTATCCCAGCTCGCCGTTAATCGACTTGTCAAAGAAGGCTGTCTAGTAAGCGTTGAATATTTTGAAATCGTTCGAATCTCAGCCACATTCAACTGATTATATTATCGGGTGTATCGAGAATCGCGGTCAAGGGTGGTCGTCAACCGGTGCAGAGGTTACCGCCGCATAAATCGATCATGTAACTTGTACGAACATCCCGCCAGCGCCGCCTCACAACTTTTATCTCTGTTGATTCATCATCATCATTAGCCTATATTAATCCTCTGCTGGACATAGGCCTACCCCATGGTTCGCGACTCAGCCTGATCCTCAGCTTTACGTGTCCATCCACAGCCTGCTGTCTGTTGAATATCGTCACTCTATCTAGTTTCAGGGTTTCTAACACTACGTTTGCTGCAGTTTTTCGCGATCTCCACTCACGAACGGGACGTCTATCCTCATTCTACAAAAAAACGTAATTTCGAAATGAACTTGCGACTTTCCCACTCCGGTTTCTTCTTCGATTCATCGTTTCGTCCGTTCTAAGCCTATTCTAATGAGAGTAGGCTTAGAACATAACGTCATACAATGTTCGATCGGACAACACGTAGTAGAGCCGTACCAGGAAAGTCGTGTGATTATTTCTAAGCTATGATTTTCGTAGAAGAGAGTAGACGTCCAGGTCACGCCAACGGTTGTCGGTTCTGCGACAGATATGACCGGCCCATTGCCACTTTTTTTTTTTTTTTGAAATAAAGAGTGACGAGACGATCTGGACATGTGCCTGATGGTAAGCAACATGTCTGACACATAACAGCACAGTGACACGCAGCTATTGGAACATGAAGAGTCCAAATCATTACCTACCACTGCACTGCGCTCGTCACCCAGAGATCTAAGATCGTATATCTCTAAGCCCTGGAATTTCTCTGGAAACATTGCCCTTCAAACCGGAACACAGTAATGTTTGCACATTACTGCTTGGAGGTAGAATAACTGGCAAAGGTGTGGTACTTCCCCAGGCGGACTCTGCTGTTCACTTCAATTTGCTAATGCGTTGAACTATGCCCCAAGTCACATATCTCTGTATCTCTGTTGACTAAGCGGCGAGTGGTAAGCGGCAACTGTAGCTTACATACACTACTGAAACAGAACCGTTTCCTAGCTTGGCGTGTAGTTAGAATATGCCTTAGATTTATTATATGGTTATATTGTCATTTATATTGATTTAACTTAATTTTAATTAGTATCTTTCCTGATGTCATTTAATTACTCATGTGGTGTATACATAGTTTGGTGCATAGTTTAGGTCAAAACTGTAAATTGTTATATATTATTTAAGTTTATTGTTAACTGTGTACTGTTTTGTATACCTAAATAAATCTATACTAATATTATAAAGAGGAAAGATTTGTTTGTTTGTTTATTTGTAATGAATAGGCTCCGAAACTACTGGACCGATTTCAAAAATTCTTTCACCTTTGGAAAGCTACATTATCCCCGAGTAACATAGGCTATATTATATTTTAAAAAAATTAGGAATCCTTACTAAAACTCCAATAATGTAACATAAGGTGTAAAAAAAAGACCTGAAAAATTCCTTACGTCGCGTGCGCTGCGAAAACTATTGATAGAACAAAATCATTTACTACGACTTTGCAGAACTCATCATTATCTACAAAAGTGTCGCGACAGCATATGTCTAAATATTATAGTTATTATGTCACAGTAAGCAGTTTTTATTCTAAAATATTAATTTATATATGCCGCCTCTTGAAAAGGCTCTTCATTTGTACCTTGGTATTAATCCTTATCAAAATAAATTACTTTATATTCAAGACGGCTTTACTTAATCAACAAAAAACTTAATTTTCTATAACTAATCTATTTAAATTGTAGTTAGAAGAATCATAAACTCACAAAAATAAAGTAACGATGACATTTAAATTCTGTATTACAAGCTATCACATAGCCACCCTGCGCCGTTCCTGGCACAAAGGCGCCCAAAATGCTGGCGGCATTACCACGCTGAATTGCGATAGAAATCCTTTGCACCAGAAACGAACCAGACCGGGAGTCACCACCTTTACCGCGAATTCGGCGACCAATGTCTTTCACCAGGGTTTTAGCCTCGGCTCCCCAACTGCCCATGGTTTCCACAGCTACTGGTACGAAATAATACTTCGGTTCCATCGTCGCGTACTTTTGGTGCTTTTTACAGGCTGCTTCCTCCGCAGCTGCCGCCGGCGAGTGGATGGTTCGACTCAAATGCGTGGCTGTGACAGTGCTAACGCAAGTGGCATCCCAGACTAGGCACTTGCCGTTTTTCCATGGCACTAGAGTTAAACCATCCGGGCGCCTCCCATCAGTTCTAATCAAACCTGGCGGCTCCACAACACAAGGAACGCCAGCTGAAATCAAAGCTCTACGCACTATGTCGTTAAGAGCATGGTGACGCGGAAACCTACCTGAGCAACGACGACAACTAAGTGCGTGATAGCCATCAGACTCCACAACAGAGCCGCAGGTGCATTTATGGGGCTCACACACCTTACTGCCCAATCGCAAAGCCACGGTCACCCGCAGCGAGTCGTCGTCTATCAAGGTCCCCAGATTAGGCGAAGAAAGGGCTTGCAACCATGCTCCGGATTCTGTTTGCGACACAGCAAGGAGTCTCGCCAAATCAGCGCCAGTTACTGTACCAATCATCTCTTTGACAATCCTCTTAGCTCCAACTTCATCCCATATTCGCTGAACGTGGGGTAATAGGTTTTGACGCTCCATCATTGAGTGCAGACCAGGCTGATATCGCCTCAGGCACAAAAGGTATGCTCGCCCCGTCGCCACTAGACAGGATGATAGTGACGAGGTCCGCAACCCCGTGCGCTGATGCTAGAAAAGCCGGCAAACCAACATCGACTACGCGACGAAACCCGAGTCCCCCGTGCCGAATAGGAAGGGCTGCTTGACGCCATTGTAGCTCCGAAAGTGACCCATTAAGGATGGACTCCACCACATCCCTCAGTGTGCTGTCAAAAGCGAACACTTCTTCCGGGCAAAGCCAAGTTGGAGCAGTACGCAATAGGTATGTCATCCTCGGCATGGTAAAACACATACGTAGCAGCACCATTGCAACATGAGCAGATAGATCTTGCAATCGCTCTCGAGCAATAAGTAGAAGCTGTTTTCGAACAGATATGGCCTCGGGAACCGCCTCAAGAAAAATTAGAGAACCCAAAAGGTTGAAAGTGGAAGTTGTTAGTTCTCTAAGGCCAGGAAGCCTAGAATCAAAGTGACGGAAGTGTATGTTAGCTTCAGTGCTACAGGGAAAGAACTCACACTTAACCGGATTCACTTCCAGACCCAGCTTCCTGAGATGGGAATGAGCCTTTGAAGGTCTTGGTCCACAATGTCAGGCCTACCACCGATGGTGCCATCATCCAAGTACCACATGTTTAGAGGCGATTTCAGTTCCACAATGGCTTTATGGACTGCTAAGCTATAGACTAATGGGCCAAGTGGACCCCCTCGCGATCGGCTCCCTACGCAGCGGTCGTGTGCGTGATCGTATGATTTTAGCTTAAAAAAATGTTGAATTCGTTTCATAGGTAAATAAGTATATGATAATAAATATTATATTTTAATGTAACTATTCATACTGCTTATAGTAGTATTTTATGGGTATTCCTGTTCAAAATTTCAGCAAAAATTTAGTAAAAGGTAGTTTTCTAAGCCCATATTTTTAATTTTCTTTCAATAAGTACCTACTACTTACCTGATAATAAATATTATATTTTAATTATTGAAACAGCTTAGTACTTTATATAGTTCAATAAGCAAAAGTTTAGTAAAAGCCTGTTTAATTATTTATTTCCTTCTATTTTCATTTTATAATGCCCAAAATGCCAAAAGATCAAGATCTCAACTTTCTAAACATAGTTCCTAGGCGAGGGCAATAAAGATACGGCGTAATGAGGAATCTTCATCAGAAACTGAAAATCGCCTTGCAAGTCGGAGAGAATACGCGTCGCAATCGCGTGCTAGAGAGTCAAGTAGCGTTCGCAGCGGCTTGCTGAACAAAATTTTATCACTGGCCCAGCAGCTGGTCAACTAGCTCATATACCGAGAATACCGATGATTCCCAGTGATCTGTCAATCCCTTTTAAACGACTTCAGTTTCCGGTGAAATCATCTTTCGCGTTAACTATTAACAAGTCCCAGGGCCAAACCTTCGAATTATTAGGGATCGACCTACGAAAAGAATGTTTCACTCATGGCCAACTGTATGTTGGCTTATCACGTGTCGGAGCTCCTGAAAATAAATTTATTTGGCTGCCACAAAATAAAACTACTTCAAATATCGTTTACAGGGAAGCTCTGACTCACTAAAACTAATGGCTTTTGTTTTGTAAATAATATTATATATTCATAAAATTTTAAAATACAAAAAAACATTAATAAAAAAAAATCATAAAAAAAATTCAAACTTCCTTTACAATTTAACTTTTTTTTTGAAACCCGATACAAAAAAAAGGGTGTATGTGTGTGTGTATGTACCCGTGCGAAGCCGGGGCGGGCCGATAGTCATTTATAATTTCAACAATACTTTTACTTTAGTCACAACCGTTTCACAGGGCTACGCAGGAGTGCAGTAAGACGAATGGTACAAAAAAAACTCCGCGAGGTATAAGCTGAGCTTTGCATTAGTGTGAGTGATCACCAATCAGGCAGGAGCTTGAAATTTTGTCCGCGAGGTATAGGCTGAGCTGTGCATTAGTGTGAGTGATCACCGAGTTTGGTATCTTTAAACTTATTTCGATCCCATGTATGTATTTACGAGTTCAAATATCGAAATCCTAAAAGTAATATTGTTTATACCGCCCTTTTATATTATATCGCATCGCCATTTACGGTTACGGGCCGTTCGTTTTAATACGATGTCAGGAGGTCAGGAGGTAATTAAAATACCTACATTTAGACCGCTGTAGGATGTCCTGAATATCATGTATAGAGTTTTTTCATACCCAAATCGTGAAAGTTTAATTGGTACAATTACTATCTAATCTAATATATAAAATTCTCGTGTCACAGTTTTCGTTGCCATACTCCTCCGAAACGACTTGACCGATTTTGATGAAATTTTTTCTGCTTATCCGGTATCTATGAGAATCGGCCAACATCTATTTTTCATCCCCCTAAAGGTTAGGGGTAGTCCACCCATAAAATATTTTTTTAATTTTTGGTAATTTTTTTTTGTTTTTAATTTTTTATAATTTGGCATTAAAAATACATACAATCCTAAATTTTTAACCTTTTGTCACGAACCCCTATTTTTTAATCTATATAATTATTTAAAAATCAATGCCACTTTTCGTTGTAAGTGAACTCCTTCTAAACGGCTCGACCGATTTGAATGATTTTTTTTGTATACGCTTGGGTTTTGCAGGGCCCTGGAAGGTTGATGGCACTGCACTTGATATTTTGGTTACTATCCGAGCGAAGCCGGGAGGGGCCGCTAGTAAATAAATAAATTTGTGGTAATCCTTGAGCGATTTTGTCGTAGAGGTCTTTGGGAATAAATAGTCCCCCGTTGAACAGGCTAGTCAGGGATATAGGCGATGTAGTACCTAACTAAACGGTGTGATATCTAGTTTGCCAATATTTTTGCCAATATTAGATACAAGTACTCGTACTATTCGGTACAACATTGTAGGAAAATTTAGTAATTAATTTATAAATAATGTTATGATGAGAAAATTTGGTACCATGATGTAACTATTCACACAAATTTTCCCATTTGTAACAATAGTTACATCACTGGGAATCATCAATGACAGTAGGTACGCCCGAATATTCCGAATGCCAGTATTGATCAACCACAGACTACATCAAAGTAATATAGCTCCAAGAGTAGTCTAGTAAACTGCACTATATACCGCCGCAGGCCGCAGGCATAATTTATAATATTAATCTTAATATACAAAAATCTAGTGTCATTATGTTTTTTTCCCAGTGAACTCTTCACCAAGTGAACCGACATTCCTGAAAGTTGGCATTTATGTGTAATAGAGATGGTGACTGGGTCAAACATACACCATTCTAATTTGTCCGTCAGGTCATTTTGAAAATAATATGGAATAAACATACGTATGTTTTGTTTTACAAAATTATCATAAAAATCTACAAAGATATAGAGCATCAAACTTCCGAAGTAGGGGTTTGTGACGTCAAGTCTACATAAAAATCGTAAATAGGCGTAAATATATTATCGTCGTCATTTTTGTTTTTGAAACAAAAGAAAAAATACCTTTACTATATTTATTAATGATCTAACTGAATCAATTACTTTTTTTAGTTACCATGCCTAATTGGTCCTACTTCAGAGATGAAGAGTATGGTCTTTTATAACAATGTCCGAATGAAAGCGGAACGGTCCGCTTGTAGGATTATAAAATTTCTGTTGAATTACAACAATTACCATTTTCTTTGGGTGTCCTGTTGCAGTGGCACGTTCAAGTGTGACCGTTGACCCTGCGGGCCTGCAGTTGAAATGAGCTCAAACTGGTCGCATTACTGAGTCTAGGCTGTTTCCTGCTCAGCAGCGAACGTGGCTGCTACGGTCTCTAGACTCGTTTCATATCGCTAATATAATAACTCGTTTGTTTTTCCTGTGCATGTTTCCTTGAAGTGTTACAGTCATGTAGATGTACAGAAATATTCATATTATCGGTCGTTTTGTCTTGAATGACTGTAGAAGTACATAATGGATGGAGGACGACTTGGGGTTTGGTAGACGTGTTGGTTGGAAATAGAAAATACTGTTTGAAATTTGCAAAAGGTTTTAAAAGTTATTCTCATCTATCAGCATCATCAGAATCAGCGGCTTTGTTTGATAAAGTAATAAGAATACACAAACAACAGAATACGTTCCGACGTAGACCGCATCATCTCTTAACATTAGGCAAGATGGTGATTGAGCGTATACCAATGAAAAAAATACATATGTACATTTATACAAATTCTGTACACTGTTGAAAACGTAATTGTAATTATTGCGATCTAAAAATTCGCCTTGTAAATATTCATACTGTGAGTAAACCTCTAATCTCTCACTGGGAAATAGCATAGATAATAATATACCTACTTCGTTATAACTACCCGTAAACATATTCGTTAAATAAAACATTTTCGTCGCGGTCATTGAAATATATTTCATCTTTTTATAGTAAACTCCCCTGGACGAGCAGAATATATGCCTGAATGTAAGCAACACGCAGCTATTGTAACATGAAGAGTCCAAATCATTACCTAGCACTGCACCGTCATCCTGAGATATAAGATGAGATTTATCTCTATGCCTTGTAACTTCTCTGGAAACATTATCCTTCAAACCGGAACACGAAAATCATTATTTTAAACATGCTAAGTCCAAAAACGAGTTCATCGTATCCTTGCTTGTTCTAGAATGCAACAATGTGTCGACATGACACCAGATGGCCGGTTCCCAAAGCTGTTTACTACGTGTTACTACTGTTTACGAAGTTAGCGCGCGCCGTGTTTCAGTGTACGTCGCCATTCATCGCCACCACATGGCCCACTCCGGCCTGTCAATGTTTCATGTGGTATAGCACACCCGCGGGCTATCTATATCTATGTATACTAAAACTAGCTGACCCGGCGAACTTCGTACCACTATATTTTTTTCGTCTAAATTTTCTGTCATACTAATACTGTCCAAACAATAACGAATACATAAAACGAAGAATCAGCCAATTTTGGTGCAGTCATTCAAAAGTTATGAGCGTACATACATTTCGAAGATCCATTTTTATGTATAAAAATAATATGCAGCTGTAAAAAAAGCTTTTTCATGGTCAAAATAACAAATCATATCATAAAAATAATTAATGTGATAATAAATAATTGTTTATTATCATCATATGCTCAATCACGTCGGATCAGCTGAATGGACCGGGGTGAAATTTGGAATATTAAAATGTATGGCTTAGAATAGCACAAAGACTTTCTTCCTCGATATTGTGGAAAAAATGCGGGAACGGGAACTAAGTGGGTAAATCCTACTTATTGTAACACATAATTTGCGACCAAATTACTGCTGTTCCTGCTCCCTTTATGTAGGATCTTTTACATTTTTTGTGCTAAAGTTTTAGATGACAAATGTATGTAAGCGCAATTTATAAATAAATAAACCGCAGGGAGCTGTTAATTAATAAATATTACTAGACGTACCCTGCCACGCTTCGCTGTGGCACATTGTGATACAAAAATTAGATGAAAACAATCCTTGATGCGGATTATATATCATTCTAAAATTTCAGCTCGATCGGTGCAGAACTTTTTGAGTTTTTGAAGCGTACACAAACCAACATAACATTTTTATGTATAGAGATTGAATGTACGTTTCCGTATCTTTCAGCAAACGTCCCTATCGACGAAGGTGGCCCAGCGCATGTCGTTCGGCTTGCTGGGCGGCGGCGCGGCGGCGCGCTGCGAGTTCGTGCGCATGAAGGGCCCGGCGGGGAAGGGGCACGCCGAGATGGCCGTGTCGAGGCCGCGCGGCTCCGGCCTCGACACGCCCGCCTCCGAGCCCGGCGCAGACCTCTGGGACAGCGACTGGGAGCAGGACCCTGAGGAGATGTTCATGTGTCGACACCAGGTCAGTGGCCCATCTGCCTTATAAAGCTGTTGTACAAGGGTTACACTCTTATTTTGAAGTATAAACTACTTTAGCCTCGTGAACGAGATGTTAATGTCAGGCAAGGAGTAGCGACTTAGCGTCGGAGCACCAGAGCGGGATGTGCGCGTTAGGCGCTTTTTGGATGAGTGAAATCTAGTGAGTTCGCTTGCGAGGGCCTGGCAGGTAAGTGCCACGCCAAGATCGCCGTGTCGAGGCCGCGCGGCTCCGACTTCTGGGACAGCGACTGGGAGCAGGAAACTGAGGAGATGTTGATGTGTCGACCAGGTCGGTGTTCTACCTCGTAGTCGTTGAACGAGGGTGCCACTCTTATTTTGAAGTGAAGGCTTCTTTAGCCGCATCTTGTGGGTTTGCGTGACCAATATCCTAATGTAGCACCGCAACGGGATGTCGTTAGACGAACAGAGCATATTTGTAGCTATACAGATGACGTATTGTAGAACACTAGTGTTTAATGGTAATATTCTGAGTTTTCACTTCCCTATGACTGCCAATTTATTTTATGATACGCCTCCGCTTAACCGACATGCAACATCTCGGCTGATGGTTTAGAGATACCTTGCGATCTGCGATGAGCCGCGTCTACCTAAGAGAAACCAATTCACAGTCTCGATAATTTTGTTTACGGCTCTCGATAGGGTGCCGGTAGGGCTTTATAAGATCCCTAAAATGAGAGCCCATGGGTAGGATAAAAACTCTCAAAGGTGCGAAGGTACCTCAAGTATGAGTTGGTCATGTTGTACCAAGCACAGATTCGCTCTTGTATGGAGTACTATTCGCAGCAAAGCTCTGGGGGACCCAGATTTTGTACAGGGGATATAACTTAGCCGCTCTTTCCCTGAGGCTCTTGGGGCGGGAGCTCGAACCTAGCTGGAGTAGAGGAACACCTAAAATCTTAAGTATTGTATTTTACAATTCCAGCGTCGTCTGTCAGACCCGAGTGCGAACCTGACGAACTTCGTCCGCGGCGGGTGGCGCAGCAAAGACGGCAAGAGTCGTTCCGAGAACGAAGGCCTAGACTCGCTGGTCAACGGCATCGCTGAAGTGGAAGCGGGCGACCTCAGGGACGGTCAGTACCACTCACGCTAGACCTCTTGGTGTTTCAATTCTGCTTTTTGTATAACTTAGCTGCCTTTTGTAGTCTCTTGGTGTTTCGAATCTGCATTGTATATAGTTGAGTAATACACTTACCTAGACTCTAGAGCAGGGGTTCCCAAAGTCATTTTGTCTGCTGCCCACTTTGACAATAAATAATTTTTTAGCGCCTCCATTTTTTCACATTCTTTCATTGAAAACCCTTTTAACTTCAAAATAAATTAATTAAGTTTCGGAATGGCTGCTCTAGAGTCTCTTGGTGTTTCAATTCTGCTTTGTGTATAGCTTACCTGCATTATAATCTCTTAGCGTCTCAATTCTGCTTTGTGTGTAGACGGAGTCGTAGTCTCTAAATGTATAGCAACTTGTATAGTTTTTTTTAAATCGTCATCGTATAGTTTTTTCACTGTTGATGATGAGTTTTATTTTAGAATCGTATATTTTTTGTACGGTACGTGGCTCTGTAATTGCGTTTTTTAAGGGAGGTATGACCTCTAGGCTTCTGTTGTCCACCGCGTAACTGCGTTGAATAAACCACTAAGTCTGTTGTTATTTCAATTGTATGCCTTTTGTTTGTACGGGGAAGTCGACGTCTTTTGAATTCTGTCCAAGCACACTTGGCAAACCCCGCGGTATTTTGGCAACGCCATAGCATGTTTTATAGTATATTTACCCAGTCACAGAGCTTTTGCATCCTCTGTTGTTATGGTTTTTAAATCACCATTCGTTCGAACTTTATCATCGGTTCGTTTCTTCGAGATAATAAATTGAATGAAATATAATGCCTAAAGTGAACACACATTGTACAGATCTTTAGTGGTAAATGAATCTTAGAAGACTTACGTTATCGATAAATAAGTAGGATAGATTGTCAAATGCGGACTTTTTGATGAAACCAATGTATATTAAGTACTAGATGCCCGCCCCGGCTTCGCCCGTGGTATATTATATAGCACTCATCGGGATCCCGTACAAACCAACGGTGAAAGAATGACTGAAATCGGTTCACTCATGCCTGAGAATATCGATTTCAAACAAAAAAACCTCTTCAGCTACCTGCTACGCCACCTGTCGGAAATTAGTCGTACCAACTCAGATTTAGAAAAAAAAATGTAGCAAAGATTTATATTCAATGCACAGATTACTGAAATTCAATGACGCAATCTTTGACACATGCTGTCATGTGTCATGTCAAAGCACGAAACGTACGAAAACTCTCAAAAGGGGAATATTTTTTCCCGATTTTGTTACATTCTTGTTTCATGCTCTGCTTCAATTTATAGTAGAGTTATTTTCTATAGCCTAAAGCCTTCCTCGATAAATGGACTATGCAATAGAAAAAAAGAATCTTTCAATTAGGACCAGTACTTCCCGAGATCCTAGCGTTCAAACAAACAAACTCTTCAGCTTTATAATATTAGTATAGATTATATCAGCTATCTGGCTGCCATCTTACAAGCTTTGCTTAGTTTAGGGGCAGGTGGTGTTGTGTGTGAATTGTCCACAATATTTATTTATTTTATTTATTGTCTCTTTGTATTATAGTCATCCAATAATAAAGGACTGAATAGCTTTGCGGCTCAGTTTGGTACTGCTGAGTTCGATTCCCACCCAGGACAGATATTTGCGTGATGAATGCAAACATTTATATCTGGCTCCCATAATACAAGGTTTGCTTAGTTTGGGGATAGTTTTTGTAGTGTAAAGAAATCTATTTTTTATCTATTATTATATTTTTTCAATAAAAATGTTTCGGCTGGGTGCGAACCGAACCTACTACAACCTAGTGATTAGAAGCACTTTCAACTGAATTATGAGATCAGCCAACAAGTGTTTCATATCCAAAATTATTTATTATCCAAAGTTAAAGGTAAACAAAAATAATGTCAGACTTCGCAGTCACAGACACATTTCATAATTTTTTATTATGTTGATTTAACAGCGCGCATTTTTTACATTCATAAAATAATTTTTGATGACTCATAAAAACTTTTACAACTGACGGAGTTTTGACCTGAAAAATTCCTTTTCTTTGCGGTCGTTACACTGTTTCAAGAAATGCAAGTTGTGCTGTGATTCACGTAAACTGTCGGTATATTGTCGTGTGTATTGTAAATAACTTGTGTCTAGCCGAAAATCATAACTTTTGTGGTGGATTTGAAAACCGTCTTATCGCGTTTTGATCTTTATTTGTGTTTGTTTACGGCCGGGAATCACATGTTTGCTTCGCCATAAAGCGGCTTGTCTGTCATTTACAACTTGAATGTTATGTTTACGATTTTTGTTTTAGCCATATCTGAGATTGGATTTTATAATTTGTATCTTATACGTATATGACAAACGTGCATTAGGACTATTGTTTTAAATGATCTTGATAAATTTCTAATTTCTTGATAAATACAACTGAATTTCAAGGAACAGGAAAACAAAATAAGCCAACATGTTTTACAAAGACACTCTTCCAGGACATATGCCATTCGTCAAACTGAAACATTCTATCGTGGTGGAATTCCAATTATAGGCTTCACTCTTTCCTTATTAGAGAAAGCCCCGAGCCCCAGGCGTGGGTATGCTATAATACAATTTAAAATGACAAATAATAAGTATTCAAACAAACACAATTTTGAAGTCATTAATTTAGTCTTAGCGTTCATCAACTCCCCGCCCGTAAGTGACTTTCACATTAGCGGCCTTTCACGCTTTATGGCCAAGATTTTTTTTATATTCATTAAATAAATACAACTAAAGCGTGTACAAGTAAAGTGTGGACGTTTTTTTTTGAAATTGTTTATTGTGAATTGTTATTTGTATTTATGACAATAAAATGAACTTAAATATCTTATTCACTAAATATACACAAAAGTATAGGTTCTGTTAGAAGTCATGACCGAAAAATATAACGATAGATGAAAACATTCCCGTCCCCGATACCATACCGATACCGGCTTTGGTTAATTCGCTTCGCTACATCATTTCTGTAAAAATGTAATACGTGCTGTTGTATTTTGTGAGTTGCTTGTTTGAAAGAAATCTTTTAGAGTTGGTCTGCATTTGTATATTTACTACATCGCTATTATTCGGTTTAGTTGCATAGTTACGATGTTTTAGCTTTCTTATAGGGAATAATGAAGTTGCCTTGTCTGTATTACGGCAGGAAAAAACTTCATTTTGTTGTTTACGACTTCTTGACTTTTTCACCTAGCCGCATGTGTTTGTGTTTTGCTGACTGTACATTGTCGCCGAGGCAGACACTATAACTTGTAAGAAACTTCACCACGATGTATTTTCACATGCTTTTGTAAATTTTTAGAGTTATAGGGTGTTGGGCTGCCTCGGTTAGACTATAGTCTAATATATTAGTGTTACAGTTTTTTCAACAACCACAAGTAAGATCTTCCTTATCACACGTAGATCAATCGTCTTCGTTAACGCTACGCACATGTGTAGTATAACTTCTTTTTCGTCCATCAGAGCGCTGTTTTAAATTACCCTAATACATTTGCAAGCGTTGACATGATGTAATTGATGCACTCGTTTTTTTTTAGTAAATATGTGTGTAGATTGTAGAATATATATAGTGTATGTGTGCGGCACGCGTGCGCATGTGTGCGTGAGGCCGCCCGGAGGAAGCCAGCCGTTGATAGGAACGCGTCTCTCGCCTAGTGCCGCTAGATCCCGCCTCACCCTACGGTAGAATAGCTGCGGACCGGGAGGGTACCCACAAAACATGTACCATAACCAAATTAAATTCGTTCTATTTCAATTCTCTCTCTCTCTGTGATTAGTAAAAGTTTACATACTGCGTTTACTATCCACATAATAACTAAATCAAACTCTTTCTAGTTCGAAACTCTGTGTGCTTAGTAAACGTAAAACTTACTGCGCATACGCCTTCGATCGTGTCAACGTTAACTAAGTTTCACGTAAAAATGAGCGCCATCTAGTGTCACGTTTCAGTGCTATTGACTGCGTTCGTGAAGCAGGTAGTTATAAATAAAAATAAAAATTGTTTATTTCAAATAAATAATCGGTACATTTACATGTGTTTCCCTAATTCCTCAAACTAGGTGTGAAACACACCTGTATTTTGGGTATTAGGTCTATTCTTTTTAAATCAATTTATGTACACTTCGTCAAAGTTAAACATCGTTATCATAAATTATCGTTAATGCCATCGAATACGTAGACGCGTTCTATAAATCTTTTACTGAGCACACCGGTCGATAGCGATTGAGTAATATACAGAATGACGCTGAAGGCTTCTACTAAACCGAAAAAATATTATATTCAGCATAATTGTCTAGTTATATCACAGGGTCAACATTTGAAACTGTCAAAAAATGCTGCTCCGTACATTCTGGAATAAATACAATGTTTCTGTACAAAGCTGCAGATTTTTTTGCAATATTAGGGTTTGGAAAATGTTAAAGTATGGCAATGGTGAAAATAGCACACCTTTTTGTAACAGTTCTACGTTATTCTGTATCTTATTCGTTTTGTATACAACAAAGGTACGAGTTGAGTCATTAGTTTGTTCCCCTCTCGGTCTGCCCCGGGCGCGCCAGGTCTTCTACTCATTGTATGACGCTTCTCATGATTGTTATCGATTGGAGATTTGTTTAAAAATAAAATATTTAATATGTAAAGCGTATGAAGTTAAAATCACATTTCGCAATTTCAAGACATATTGCTGCTGGCTTTAGAGTCAGGTCTTCAGATCGTTGAAAGATCCTTCATAACTACTGTTAGTAAACCCATATTCATTACAAATGAATAACAGTAAAAAATATATTTTTTCCATAATTAAGTCGTTTGGTTTGCGACGAACACTATAATTATAGATACAGGGTTATTAGGCAAAGTAATAAGTGATGGTTTTATTCTAATCGCCCCTGAGTGATCGATTTTAACAGTAGCCAGTCTACTGTAGAGCTATCTTTGCGCATATAATCTGACTGTTTGTGACTAACA
The DNA here is from genome assembly GCA_017562165.1 of Ectropis grisescens. NCBI lineage: Eukaryota > Metazoa > Arthropoda > Insecta > Lepidoptera > Geometridae > Ectropis > Ectropis grisescens. The sequence continues at coordinate 2,719,726 of CM029779.1, read as the reverse complement.
ACAAAAATAGCCTGTGTTAATATCTCATCGATCTATTACTTTTTCTGTCGAAACAATGATCAGGGGCAAAAAGAAACCTAATTTATTAATAGACTTGAAATACGCTTAATTTAGATTCGTGCAGTCATTATTCTGGTAGTTCTGAAGGGTGTCGCAAGTTACTTTTATCCTTTGATACCATCACTAAAAATAGTTAGTGTCAAAAATAAATCTATTTATTGAGCTGAAGTAATACGGTAAATTTAATTTCGTAAAGTCATTCAAGTACTGAAAGGAGTCACTAGTTGCTTTTATCCTTTGAGACTAACATTAAAAGTAGTCTGTGTCAAAAAAAATCTTACCAAATTATTGAGAAAAACCCGTATTTTGACAACCCGAAAAACCAGTTATCGACTTAAAATAATGTGGTAAATTGAGATTCGTAAAGTTATTAAAGTAGTGGGAGTGGGTAGCGGTGAGAGCGCGTCGTACAATGTGTAACGGGCGCTTGTGTTGGGTGCAGACAGGCGCGGCTCGGCTTCCTCGGGGTGGTGCTGCGCGCGCGCGCGGGCAAGCGCGCGGGCAAGCTCGCGGACATGCGCGAGGTGTACGCGCGCGCCGCGCCCACACCGCGCACTCGCCGGCTTGCCTGCGCACGCGCGGGCCTCGCGCCGGGAAGGCTTCCCACGCCCCACCCGGCCCGCCGCCGCTACGCCCGCTACCTTCCCGCCGAGCCCCCACCGCCGAACCCGAAGACTGCGAGGAAGCCGAGGACGTCGCCGCGTTAGACGACTGCGATATAACCACGTGTCGCGAACACCGCGTCGTATCGAGCACGCAGCCCTGCGTGCGCGGACACGAGGAGCTTCCATACGCCGACGATACTGCACTGAACTCGCCAGTTCTTGCTGAGCAGTCTCCGAACCCAGTCCCCTCTGAGTGTGGCGACGAAGCGGGCGGTTCAGGGCCGAACCGCGGCGCGCGCGCGTACGTGACGCTGCCGCGCAGACGCGGCGGCGTGGCGGCGGCGTTGTTCCGCGACGCCGCGCTGCCGCCGCGCCGGACCACGCCCGACGGGACCGACATATACTACTGGTGCGATGTGCCGCGCAAGAAACATCACGGTAATGAAACACTAACAGGAATTAATCATCAATGTAACGGTCTGTAATACCCGGTACGGTAGTCACGGTCAGAAAGTATAAGTATAGGGGCAGAAAAAGTGGTATGAAAAATAAATAGTAATTTGGTAATTATGTGAGCGGCTTTGTAATCTCAGAAATAAGGTTTGGTCATATTTTTATCAATATTTTAATTTGACGTTAACCTAATACTTAGACTTACTTCCATCAACATATTTGTATGTGGTGCATCCGATGCATCATATACAATAAAGACAAGTTTTTTTTTTTATTTCAAGTTATTATAAGATTTTTATTAAGCGTATCTTACCCTATGCCTCAGGCGTCATCTTATTTTAACATGTATTAAAATGAACAGTGTTCGTATCCGTCACAACAAAATGTTCATAACAGCCCCCTTGCAACCCGCTCTTACGTGTTCTTCTTATTCTACTTTTAACAGATAAATATTAACTAAAACAGTACAATAAGTTGTCTAAAGTCCATCTTATATCATGTACATGTTAAACTGTATTCACAATCCTTATTAAATCTGCCAATCTGCACGTTCTGCCCTTATCCAGCATGATGGATTATGGCTTTGACTAGCCAGTGTACTTAGTCTTGCTAGTAAATCTGGATTATCACAAACTGAAAAAATGCCTCGGGGTCCCAGCAGTGGGAAGTAAAACTGAGCCTGTAATAGGCGTGACGACAGGTTCTGCAATTGTATTAAATTATATAATGACAGTATTTAAATAAAATAAATTATGTACCAATTTTAATTTTGATATTTTTTAGTTTAACTTGAACTATGATCATTCAAAGCTGGATAGGCAAGTCCATTTTAAAGTACGAAATTATTAGAAATGTATTTACCATTGGATAACCCATTCAATTTCAAGTTACTTTTGTCATGAAACCAGTTTCCTAAACGCAATATTTAATGTAGCTACCATACAAACTTTACGCGCGACGCATAGAAAATACGACAGTGTGACGTCACGTTTCTGTAGTGATTTGTATGAAGCGTTTTTTGGTAGAGCCTAAAATTGTTTTTTTTTAAATCGTGATATCACGGGAAGTTTTTAAGTTTCTTTCACTTATGTTTCAGTTATTGAGTAGCCTTTTGATGGCACATTAAATCAAAAATGAGTCCACATGCCTATTGAGTGTTATGATTTGTCCGCAGAGCTGGACGGCGGCGCGTACAACCCGCTGTGGGCGATGCGCGGGTTCTCGCAGACCTACCACCTGTGGAAGGAGGGCCGGCGCGCCATGTCTGCGCCTCTGCACGCCTACCTCACCTACGTCACGCTGCCCTGGTGGTCCATCGCCAAAGGTTATACACTCTTTATTTATATCTTATAATATCGAGAATGATTCGGTTTCTTCTAGGTAAACACGCTCCATCGTAGACCGCATCGTCGCTTAACATCAGGCGAGATGGCGGTCAAGTGTAAACCTACAAAAGTAAAAAAAATACATATATTTGATTATGTTCGGCTTTGGTTCCATACAGTTTCAATACCTCTTCTAATCTATTATTCCGCAACGCCGTACAAAAATCATGCGATAACGAGAAATGATCGAGGCTTAGAACCCCCCCCCTCTTCGACAGCACTCAGTTGGACAGCTTACAAGTGACGGCATAGTGCTCAATCTTATTACTTTATACCCTTCTATCATCCTACATAGGTCTCCTGCTGTATCAGATGACCCATAAATTTTGTTCACGGGCCTGCGGTCTAAGTGATTTCATCAAATCTTATCACTAACTACTAAATCACTCATATGTATAATGTTTATAAAGTATAATAATTATTCGTGATTAAACCCCGTTCTATATAAACAATGATGTGTTCAAATCGCGAAAGCGTAAAAACAATATACAGAATACATATATGTAATTTTCGAAAGGTTTTTATTTTGACTTTCGATACATCTGAACATAACGGAATTTGTTAGAAAGGTATCTTAGGGGATACCTTTGCCCAGCAGTGGGACAACCAATAAAAATTGCCAAATTAGTTGTCAAACACTGTCTTAATAATATTGTCTGTTAAAAATATTGAATAGTTCGTTGAGGTCTTAAATAGTCTCAAATAATATTTTCTTATTTTCCAGATATTCTCGACCATCGCGAGGAACCGATCCTGACGTTTTAACGGCGCATTTATAAATGAATCGCCGTATACCATCATACTAGTGATACGCGCGACACCCACCGGACCTGTGTGCACCTCGCTTACAATCTATCTCAGTAGTTAAGGCAATATTTTAGTATTTAAACTATAACAATTAGTTCTATAGATTATTTGATCTATTTTTTGTCTGTATGTAGCATTTTTTCGTCCACTAAGCAGAATTTTGGGTGACCTTTGTCATTTCTTTTTTTTTTACATTGATCTACTCTTCTCTAAACTATTTAAGTTTAAGCAAATTAAGCAAAATTTTGGTTACTTTTTTGGAATTTTTGTCTGTGTTATCTAATTTTTTTGTCATTTACGCCATTTTTTGTATTGGATATTTTGACACGGACAAGATCAATTTTACTGACGGGGATGATTTTTTTTTCATTTTTAATCTATTAACGGTTATACTACTTTTTAATTTAAGGAATACTAGTGAGATCATGTTTTGCGAATAATAAAATCTGACGGTGATAATGTGTGGGTGTCGCGATGCCTTACGTATGTACGTACCTGCTTTGTATGTGTGCGTCTATGTCGCGGTGTGCGTCGCTAGTGGCGCCACCTGTTGCACCATTGTTTGTTTGTTTGTTACGTATCTGTGACGTTATTTTTGTTAAGCGCGAGTGAACTTGATGAATGTTGTAACGAAACCTTAGCAATGGAAATGATCTGGGCATTGAACTAAGAAATGTCTTTCACCTTATATAACTGAAGGGTGACTTGTGTAATGCGGAGTTTTAGCGAGTACTTACTACTACGAAGTATTGTGCTCTTTTATGATGTAGGTATTGAAGACAAAATCCGAGTATAAAGAGCTATGTAGCTCTATTAGCTAGATTTCGCCTCAACAAGACAAGACAAAGTCTAAACCGAAAACAATTTTTAATAGATAGGTAGTGATTGATCATTTTAAACAACTTTACTAAGGGATCAACCCCGAATATGCAAATACTTTATAACTTATAACTTTATATTTGAGCAGAATATAGATTTAAATTTCTACTTGATGACATAAAAAAATGTAATGTCACATACATTGGATGTATGCGATCAAATATTTTACATACCTACTTAAAAATATATTTCACATATATTTTTTTAGTAGGTATGTAAAATATATACATATTTAACAATATATATTTATTTAAATACATGTATAAAATATATTTGATATATATTTTTTTCTAAAAATAAGATCTGGCTATTTTAGGTAGACCCGTCAATTATTATAGGTACGTCATGTACTTTTAGTTTACCGTATGAATACTGCTACCTTAGCCCTGTTGCATTTCCAATGTCATTGCTAAGGTTTCCATACAAAATAAACCAGAGTTACCGGCGCCGGCTTTAAAGTAAAGCAAAACTCCACTACCGAAGTCTAGTTGTTATAATTTTAACTGTTTGTTGTCTGTCAATAGCTGTGTACTTAAATTATTTTTTATATGACAGGGATATGTAAAAATATGTACTAATAGAAAATTAACGTGTTGTCTTTACTAAAATAATGTCCACTGTGATGTAAACCGGAAGATGGATTCACTCGAACGGTCGCAGCCGCAAATTTTGGTTGGGAGAGTGACAGTCATTAACAATAATACAATACGTCATACAGGCGCGGTCCCAGACTCGAATTTTGTGAGGTTCGCCAGTACGCAGCCTCAAATTGGGCGTCACCAGTAGAATTACAATAAATCGAATAAAAAAGACTTTACTAGTAGCGCCCGGAGCTTTTACCCGCGTTTTTTTCTATTTCACGTATTCAATTCTTGGGGGTATTGTCATGCCTCCAGTGACTCCATCCATGTCGCCGCTCCGACCTACTAGAAAAATTGAGTTGATATTTGATCGCGAAGATCAGTTGCACACTCTTCGAAATGTATCCGGCAAAAGAACCCGGTAAAGTGGTGACTTTGGGACGATGGTAAAGATTTGTAAGTCTCTAGACTTAGTATAGTATATTTACATCACCCCGTCAAAACATAAGCTTAAATTGCACAATGCTTAGCTATAAGTTTGCTTTATCAAGAGATCTGTGTACTTCGTACCACTATGGCTAGTAGTTAGGGGTAACAAATTGTATCGGAGGCTAGTTCTATAAAGGTGTAATATTATACAGTGATATTATGATCTTCGTTTTTGATTTATTAGATCTAAGTTTATTTATTGGCCATATTTATTACATAACTACCACTGTGAATTTGTACTGAACACATTTTACAGAGTTTTTTATTTTCGTAACTATGGACTAGTGGTGAGATGTAAAATTTCATAATTACCCACACAATTGTTGTGTCGTGTAGTGTCGTGTGTTTGCCCTCAATCTAAGTATTTTTTTAATCCTAATATATAATATCCACAAGCTTTTTGTCATCACTTACTTTACCGCTGAAAGAAAACAACGTGAGGAAACTGGCATGCCATGGCGTGGCAAGACATTATAAACAACAACAATGTAACATGAATAAAATGTCAACCTACCCTCACTTGGTCCGCGTGGTGGAGTATGCCCTTGGCTCTCTCCTTGTAAGAAAACTTCCCGAATCCCAGCAGTACGAATATAAAGCGACTGATTTTTATCCAAATGTTGTTTTACTACCTCCTTACTTCTCGGTTTCATTACTACGGATGTGGTCTCTTGAAGACCGAAATATCGTGAGTTGATCACCAATCATTTAGATCGCGAACAAATCATGTATAGGGTTTTTTCATTACGAGTTTAAGTCGTGAAAGGTTCAAAAATTACATACGAATGCATTATTTTATTCATTTAATTAATAACAGGCGAGCATCATATGCTGATGCGCCTAGATCAAACGGTGTCGTATAACTGTAGTCATAGGTAAGTAATAGTCATTTATAAGTTAATATAATCTTTTGTTATTTATTTTTCACCGTGTATTATTTCAAAAGGTGTAAAGCACAAAAACTTGAAATAATAATGTGCAAGTGGTTAACCAGTATATGATTTCCAAAACAGTTTCGAGAACTAACTTCTGAGCGGTCTTCGTAAGATGGCGGATATGTACTCGTATATTGAAATATCTATAACAAAAACCCAAGTGTAACCACAGCCCAGTCCTGTATACGGTAATTAAAATTGAAACTCTACATGCTATCGATACTCGAAATTTGTTTACAACTTATTTGTAACATGGTAAATAATATATCATCAGATATTTGTGTGTATTCAGTCAAAAACTACTCATGATCTAAGACTACAGGACTGAACATAGCTTTGCAAATGTGTTATTAAATAATTTACCTCGTAGCTATCTGGCTGTCGTGGTAATTATTTGTAAAACTACCCTTATTGTAATTTAAAATAACTACAACATTGTAAATTGATGTAATAGAGTTAATAAAAAAAAATACATACTGTTGTTTTTTACGACATAGAAAAAGTAAGCAATAAAATCCAAGATACGATGTAATGTGACAAAAGTATAATTAAAATACGAAATGACAAAAGGCCATAAAATTATAAAATATCATAAAAATTAGAATAATTGTACGCTAATAGTTTTGTACAAATACCCTTATTTTTATACAAAGTTTAAGTTGTAATGTAATCAATATATATGTATTGGAATAAAATGGCACACCGTTCTCTTTCTTGTATAGGGTAGCACAGTTGACTGCATTGAACCGAAAGGGTGGCATTTTACTAAACATAAAATATGACTATGGGGCCAACCTTGAGGTCGAAAAAGAAATGCTGTCACATGAATCATCCAGTCAAATAGTAATTTGTAAGAAGCAGGATTTTGTGAATTTTCTCAATTTCATGGGTGCATAATTTATTATTAATTATTTAAACTGTTTATTGATACCAAATTTCAGGACTAGTTCCATAGTAAAAGTCCCCTTTTGGTTTAAATCACACTGTGGAACCCTGTAAGTTGGTGGCAGATATTTTTAATCGTAGGACATATGTTCAACGGAAAATAACTGCCCAACTGTGTGTATGGATTCATGTATTAACAGGGTGATAGGTTAAAAAGGTTTTTTGGATTCATCTGACATTTTCAACATGCCTAAAATATTAGATAGTCCTAATTACCCTATCACTCTGTAGGTACCTAAATAATATGACTCAGCAACTTGCCACTAGGTGGCGCCTTATACACATTCCAATTGAACTAAATGATAATTATGTAACCCTAGCCTTACCCACCCTAGCGTTTCAACCAAAAAATATACTTTATCTAATAATCGATCATGGTATTTTTATAACTACCTGTCTATGTACGTACATAAGATTACACCAGTAAAATTCTGTGAGAAATTCCAATAAATAAAAAAAAAATGCCTAAGACCACATGGGAAAAGTGAAAACTAAAATAAGAAATAACTATTAAAATTATATTAAATAAACTATTGATTAATTTTCATACTTAAAAATAGAAACGTTTCATAATCAGCGGCAAGACGTCCACTGCTGAACATAGGCCTCCCCCCTAGATTTCCACAACGAACGGTCCTGCGCAACCTGCAACCAGCGGTTTCCAGCGACCTTTGTGAGGTCATCTGTCCATCTAGTGGGAGGCCGTCCAACACTGCGTCTTCCGGTACGTGGTCGCCACTCGAGAACCTTTCTTCCCCATCGGTTCTCAGTTCTGCGAGCGATGTGGCCTGCCCATTGCTACTTCAGCTTGCTTACTCTTTGACCTATGTCGGCCACTTTGGTTCTTTTGCGAATATCCTCATTACGGATTCTGTCGCGCAAAGACACTCCGAGCATAGCCCTCTCCATAGCTCGCTGTGTGACTTTGAGCTTCGTTATGAGGCCCACAGTTAAGGACCACGTCTCAGTTCCATAAGCCATCACTGGCAACACGCACTGGTTAAAGACTTTCGTCTTTAGGCATTGGAATATTCTTGACTCAAAGATGTGCCGAAGTTTCCCGAACGCTGACCATCCGAGTTGGATCCTTCGCTGAACCTCTTTGTCGAAGTTGGATCTACCTAATTGGATCTTTTGACCCAGGTAGACGTATTCGTCAACAACTTCGAGTGTGGTATTCCCAACAATAACCGGTACAGGTGATACATGAACATTTGACATGACTTTCGTCTTGTCCATATTCATCCTCAACCCTACCTGTTGGGATACTCTACTGAGGTCCCTGAGCATAGCACCGAGGTCCTCCAGCGACTCCGCCACAATGACTATGTTGTCGGCAAACCGAAGGTGAGTGATGCATTCGCCGTTGATATTGATGCCATATCCGTTCCAGTCCAGTAGCTTGAAAACATCTTCCAGCGCGGCAGTGAACAGTTTCGGAGATATAACATCTCCCTGTCTCACGCCTTTCTGAAGCTGGATATGTTTTGTGCACTGGTCCTGTAATCGGAAACACATTGTAGCTTTACTGTAGATACACTTCAACACTTCGATATAGCGATAATCAATGCGGCATCGCTGGAGAGACTGACAGGTCTCGATGGAATCGAAGGCTTTCTCATAGTCCACATACGCTATACATAGAGGCCGATTATACTCCTCGGTTTTCTGTATAATCTGCCGAAGCGAATGGATGTGGTCTATGGTACTATAGTCTTTTCGTAAACCAGCTTGTTCGGGTGGCTGGAAGTCGTCAAACCTGCGTGCGAGACGATTCGTGATTACCCTCGAAAACAACTTATAAACGTAGCTCAGAAGTGAGATGGGTCTGTAGTTCTTCAACAAGGTGTTGCACCTTTTTTGAAGAAGAGCACCACCACACTTCTGCTCAACGCTTCTGGCGTATTACCGTTAAGTATGACGGAGTCGAACAGCTTCTGGAGGACTTTAAGTACCGGTTTTCCACCCGCTCTCAGAAGCTCAGTCATAATTCCGTCGTCGCCAGGTGCCTTGTTGTTTTTTAAGTTGTTTGAGGGCCATCCTAATCTCATACAGGCTGACTTCCGGGATATCTTCGGTAAAGTGTCGGGTCAGCTTGGCTCTGGGGTCTTTTTACCATGCTAACGACAGGTTGTGCTTGCGTAGAGGTGTATAACTGTTCATAGAACCTCTCAATCTCCTCCAAAATCTCGGGCTTCGACGAGACGATGTTACCACTATCGGTCTTGAGTTTGGTCAGCTGACTTTGCCGAAGACACAGATTTCTTGCGAACACTTTCGAGCCTTTGTTCTGCTTGATCGCCTCTTCAATACTCGAAGTATTGAAACAGCGTATGTCGCATCGCACACAAGTAGAGATCTGTCTATTGAGCCGTCTGTATACCATCATGTCGACCGAAGACTGTAACCGCATATCTCGTCTGACCGCCATGAGATCTAGAGTTTGATCGGAGAGCTTTTGGGTTCTATTTTGGCGTCGGGTCTTATAAAATTTTCTGCCAACAGCATGAACAGTTTCCACTAGCCTGTCGTTTATTTTGTCCGCCGTTACGCGCTCATTTAAGGTATACTTAAAAATAGAAACGTTTACACATTCAATATACATAAACATTTAATAAAGTAAACGCAGTCACACGACAGTGATAGCTGCGTTTGAAGGACCAGTGTCTACGGGCAAGAATAAATTAAAAAAAAGACAGTGACAGCTGACAGACCACGACAGGGCCAAAATTTAAAGACGATCGTAGAAAGGACGAAAGTGAGAACAGAATTCCTTCGATGATAAAATCGCCTTGCTATTATGGTCGTTATGACTTTTCGCGTTCTTATGCTTGCCTGCTCCGCGCTAGGCTGATGCGATGCGATGCGATGAGATTTAGATAATGATGATGTGAATTTAACAGTTATAATCGGACAGCACACTTCAGCTGAGTATTTATATTATAAAATCTCGACTTACAGTGGTAAACACTATTCCACAACATATCTAGCCGGGTGTGGAATTCAGAGAAGCCAGCATTGAAGTCATACCTCATTCAAAGTCAATGCCCATAACCAACACAATTTTAACCATTTTGAAATTTTAATTGGGTATTATTTAGAACTCAAAACTGGATTCTCGAAAACGTAAAAAATGCAGATAATTTTAGTGGAATTTTCTACCTGTCAGGGTGTCAGGAGATCGAAATTGAGGGAGAAATGGGAGGGGGGAAATTGAGGGGAAAAAGTTCCACCGAATTTTTTATTAAACTTTTTATAGATTTTTTTTAATGTGTTCACATCTCACATCAAAAATTATTGTTCTGCCGACGCCTTACTAATATGTAACATCGTTGTATTGTGGAGGCTAAGCTTGTCGCTTTCCAAAAGGCGCTCAGTTATTAATTATTATCCTACTTTTTACCCGACTGTCTAAGCAGAGTATTGTTCTTCACACGTTGTGTAAACCATTTTATTCACGGCTGGATGTGATCGACGATGATTAAGGTACATATTATTAGATTTGTGTCAAAAAATTTACCTAGAAATGTATTTAGAAAAAAAAACGGCGGATCGACGAGACTCGTAGCTGGCATGTAATGATTATTATTGATAAAATGGACTAGACTTACAAAAGTTCTGACCGGCTGATGCGTACCTGTAACTAAAAGAAAATTGAAATTAGTACTGTTTTTTTTCTTTTATAGGTTTACACTTGACCGCCATCTCGCCTGATGTTAAACGATGATGCGGTCCACGATGGAGCGTGTTTACCTAGAAGAAACCGATTCACTCTCGATTTGAAGACACAAAGGTTGTAACTATCGGGAAAACCCCTCTCAGGCAACTATTCCACAGCCTAGACGATACAAATCTTTTGTCTGGGCAGAGTATAGCGAGGTTTTGTATAAAAATTGTATCTACAAAACAACGCAAATAAATACATTTATTTTTAATTAAATCATTTCTAGCTAACTAAAAAGCTACCTAAAAGGGCTAGTGATCGATAACGATGATATCGTCGTAATCATCAACGTCAAAGCGTAACATGCTACGACTATGTAATAGATTATTTCAGTTTAAAATTTTGAATAATTTTCTATGACTTTTCATAATACAGCACAGGCCCGTGAACAAAATGTATGGGTCATATGATACAGCAGGAGACTTATGTAAGATGATAGATGGGTATAAAATAATAGGATTCTGCACTATGCCGGCATTTGAAAGCTTTCGAACTGAGTGCAAATTGAAGAGGGGGGTTCCAACCCTCGCTCTTTCCTTTTTGTCGCATGATTTTTGTACGGCATTGCGAAATAATGGATTGGAACAAGTATTGAAACTATAAAAAAATTAATTGAAATCTTTTAATTATTAGATTTGTCGAAAATTCATGATTTTCCGACGATGTTTAGGTAATTTGATCATTTGATTATGTACGGCATTGGTTCCATACAGTTTCAATACCTGTATCGCAATGCCGTACAAAAATCATGCGACAAGAAGGAAAGAGCGAGAGCCGCAACCCCCTCTTCAATTTGCTTTCAGTTGGACAGCTTTCAAATGCCGGCATAGTGCTGAATCCTATTACTTTATACCCTTCTATCATCCTACATAGGTCTTCTGCTGGAGCATATGACCTATACATTTTGTTCACGGGCCTGTAGTCTATAATGTAGGCAGGCATAATCAGCACAGTCCCTCTGTCAAATCACAGCACTGCTGGGACTTGGCTAACTCAGACTTAGAGACGGTCAAAACTATGATACACCACGATGACCAAGAGCGTTTTGGCAGATGATACAAGTCATCGATAGATGTTTTTCTTGGAACATGCAGATATCTTTACGATGTTTTCCATTACCGGTAATCCAGTGGCTATGACAACCTTGTACATCTGCACTTGGAAAGTATTTAAAAGTGCAGGCGGTATCCGAACCTACAAAGTCACGATTGTGAAGAGCACTTTCTACCCACTAAGACACCGCAGCTTTTCCAGCTGGTCCGGTTGGCGTCACCCCAATAATTGGACACAGCCATTGCAGCTAAGTTCAAACACTCAACTATGCTCCCTCAGCGATTGGGTTCGTTCACTTACCTAATATCGGTTTCTAAAATTACTTCTCATACAATTCAAGACTTGTAAAAGAGACATGATTTTATGATAGACGTTCCAAAGACTCGAACGAAGAGGTCTGACCTCAGATGGTTTAACTCTATTTTTGTGATAAGAAAGTCTAGGCTGTGTGAGTGGGGTTTTCCCATAGGTTTCGAGATTTTTTGGGTTTTCCCGATGTTACAATTTTGGTATTTTCAAATCAAGGATGATTTCTTCTAGCTAAACACGCTCTATTGTAGACCGCATCGTCAAGTATAGGTGTACCTATATAATTATATTTAAAAAAAAAATATTTGAATGTTTCGTACACGGATCTAAATTATTTAGGCGATAAGCAGTGTTGCGTTACTCATATCATTTTGCTTCTGTTACTGTAATTATAATAATCGTCTAATGTCTACATGTGGCCCCGCTCACAGATATCTTTGAATGTAGAATCATATAGGTATGCGTGTCGCAGCCAGATCGTATAATCCGCTGTATTACATTACGGCTAGCCGTTTTGAAAAACAGGGCCGTTTTGTAATGCGGCGGTTCAACGATTAGCTGGATTGTCATTGCGATACGTTGTCCAATACGGCGGCCAACGTTTAGCCGCATTGTACTACAATCCGGCGAATTATACAATCCGGCTACTACATACGCACCATATTTTTTAATTACTATATATTTTATTTACTTTGCTTTTTAATTTACGGCTGGTCTAGCCGGGAGAATGGCGACTGACAATTCAGAGCCCCTGGTTCAAATCCTACGTGAACCACTGTATTTTTAAAGTCATGTACGTAATATAAATAAATAATAAATAAATAAATATTGGTGGACAATTCACACACAACACCATCTGACCCCAAACTAAGCAAAGCTTGTGTGATGGCAGCCAGATAGTTGATAGAATACTTATATAGTTTTAAATACATACTTATTATACATAGAAACACCCAGACACAGTGCAAACATTTGAATTCATCACACAAATATTTGCACTGGGTGGGGATCGAACCCACGACCCTCGGCTTCGCAGGCAGAGCTACTACCAACTAAGCCACTAGGGCAGTCGTAATGCCGCTATCTTATAAACGGTACCTAATTGTGGAAAATGTTCCAAGTCTCTTTCGAAGTCATTGTCATTCACCTACCCGCACTGAGCCAGCGTGGTGAATTATTGTCTTGACTCTCTCCTTGCGAGGGAAGGTCCTGAGTCCCAGTAGTGGAAACATTTAGTGTGCCCTTTAAAAAAATGGCAGTCATACGAACTGCTGATAGAAGTGAAAACTTATAACTCAGAATTTGACAGCTTGCTTTGGAAACTATTGGCGTGGCCATGAGCATGGGCATCTAGAAATGCAGCAGCCAATGGGAAATGCTGACGCATTTCTTGATGACCAATGGCCATGGTCTAGAGTTCACTCGAAGATTTCTTATCAATCCCGAGCGTGACACTAGAATTCAATTTACAGCCCACGAAAAATCTGTGTATGGCGCGCCTAAATAAGTTTTCACTTCCAAAAGTGGTAAACATTACAGTGGTTTAAATTAACTATTTGTGAAAAATGCCATCCATTAGATCTCCAGATTTGTAGCAAGTATACGTGTTAGTGGTGACGGCACCGTCCGGACCGCGTCGGTAATGAGTAATTAGGCGGTCGTCTCGGAAGCGGGTAATGAGCGCGCGCGCGTGGGCCCGGCACGCGGCGAGCGCGCGCGCGCAGGAAACCTCACTTGCGGCCGCGACACGAGACCTGCGCGCGACACGGGACTGGAGCCTGGAGGTGAGATACTCTAGGTAAGTTTTTTGAAATTATTTTTGAAGTGATACATTCTGGGAGGGTATATCGTAACGTAACGCGCTACGGCGCCATTTTGTCTGGCTTCCTTCTCTTTCACGCATACGGCAGGGGTAGGCAAATTTCTCTCTCACTCTAATAGGCACTAGCCGTTCTCGGACAGACGCTTCCCCCTCTCGTATACGTGTCATACCTTTTTTAAGGTCTTATAAAATTTAAGTAATAACCTCAGCTTTTCTAAAAGAAAGAATTTCAATTTTAAATAGTTCCACTTGATTAGTTTTAGTTACTGTCCTTAGAAATTTTTTTTTTTTGTCTGAGCTTCTTTTGACGCGACTTTTTTTTTAAAGTGATGAGAGGAACAGGCTATGTGCTTGGTTGTAACTAATATGTGCCCATAACAGCAGTATTGAAACATGGAGAGTCCAAATCATTGCATAGTAGGTACTGCGCTCATCACCCAGAAACATTTTACAAACCTGATCACGGCTGAATTATTTCTTCAGGTGGACTCCCCAAAAGAGTAAATTCATTACCATTTCCTTAAACTGTTGTGACTTAATTTTTTCAACTGAAGATTAATATTGCATCTAAGTAACTGCCCAAAAACAATTCCACGCGTCGAACCTACTTAAGTGTCCCCGTTACGCTCGCGGTATCACCACATCGTCAGAGTAATATTTATTTGTAGAGTTAGGAACCAAGAAATCTGCGTTCTAGGCCCTGAACAAATTTCTTGGTTTGAAAATTGCTCTTTGCGCTAAGGTCGCCGTTGGCTTCACTAGCTCTAATATTGTTTGTATAAAATGCTTCTTTTTGTTTGTTTCATTTTTGTAATGTGAACAAAAACATCAATAAATATTCGTGGAAATTTCTTACACAAAACCATTTAGCTCCAAACTGATTAAAGCTTGTACCTATGGGAGCCAGATAGCTGTTACTTACCTCTATAAAAATGATATATAGTTATACCTACATACAAATTTACTGACGTATCATCCTCCTTGACGTACTTAGGTACTTATTTGTTAATAGCGAAACATATTTGGTTCCGCCGCACCGCCTTCCACCGCTTCTTCTTCTTTGGCTTTGGTTTTACTGCCTCTATCATTTCAACCGAAAAGAGGACAAAATCAAAACTAATACAGTATTAGGCGGAAGACTCTCCGGTAGGCGGTGAGCGGTAGGTACATACATGGCTCAAAAACTAAGTTTTCGCCAAAATACTGGCTTAGCGCTTCTTTATCCGCCCAACCTTGAACTCGCTAGCTTAGGCGGACGTGACGACAGGCCAAGCAACCGTTGGGGTCTATCTACAGATCTGTTTCATGTGAATTTTATGCAAAAATGGCAGTCATAGGAACTGGCGATGGAAGAAAAAACTTTTAACTTAGAATTTTATGCGTTCATAGAAATTCAATGCCTGTACCTTTAGCTACATAGGTATATATTACTCGCGAATTGGCAAGATTTCATTCATTGAAAGCTGTCTGCGGAAAAGTCCGCTGCTGTCCTAACTACTCGATCCGCAATATTAGTATGTCGGTGTCGCAAGCCCATAGCCATTTCCATAAAAAAAGTGCTCAACGCTTCCCTAAAGCGACTTTTTAACCCACAACATTTTTGAGGGTAGATTAAATTTTTTTGTTTTATTTTTTCACATGATGAGTCATATTCGGCGCCGAGCCGATATGGGTTCCGCGTCGTTTGACGGGTAAAAAGAACTTTACCAAGAAGTTTGAAAATCAGTTTAGAAAGTCAGAGATAATTCCTTACACATCTACAAGATTAAAAGAGATTGCGGCGCGGTTTTAATGATGAAGCGATTCTCCGATATTTCGAAATACTTCTAGTTTGTTTCCTCAGGCTCTTTGCACCAAATTCCATTGAAATCGGTTCTGTAATTCAGTCATGGAAGCGTAAAAAACAGACTTACCTTCGCATTTTTTAATAGATCTTGGTGGTCACACACAACACTATCTAACCCCAAACTAAGCAAAGCTTATACTATGGAAGCCAGATAATATTATATGGATTATTATTATGATTACCTATTATAATATGGATTCCATTGACTTAAGTGAATTTCGTAAAATTGAACCTTTGAAAATCCGCTAGGTAGTAACACGAGCTATCAAAACCAGCCGTGTTTGTTTAGAGCAGAAGTTCCCAAACTTTTTTTGTCTGCTGCCCTTTGAGAATAAATTATATTTTAGCGCCCCCATTTTACACTTACTTAAAAACCGCTATAACTTCAAATTAAATTAATTGTTTATTGTGAGCTATATTAGCGGAGAGTAATCGTTCATTCTAAATGAGACTTTTACTATACCTAACCCGAAAGAGGTAACTTGAAACCAGCAGGTAGTACACAACGGATTCCAAGCTTCTACACAACGCCCCCATTTTTTTCTGGGTCTCTTACTGGCCCCTTTTAGGCCTGCAGCGTCCATAGAGGTGCGCTATCGCCTACTTTGGGAAAGGCTGGTGTAGAGGTAGCTAACTATTTAACCGTGAAACAGACACCTTTCAAACAAGGGTTAGGCCATGATCAAGCTGTTTCCGCGGCCTTGAAATATAATTGTTAGCTTTTACGTGGAATTTATTAACAGTTCGAGGTTCTTTACAGTTTGTACTGTTATAGTTACCAACTCTACCTACTTTACTACCTACATATGTACCAAATTTCATCCAAAATCCATTTGGTAGTTTTTGCGTGAAAGAGTAACAGACATCCACACATCCATACATTCTAACAAACTTTCACGTTTAAAATCTCAGTAGGATTTCTACCCATACAGTTTTAAGTAGGTATATAGATACCAAGCTGTCAACAATCTCAATCCAGCGAATCTACGCGTGGGCATCTGAAACGCTTGCTATTTCCTCAGTTTATAAACTTGGAAGTAATAACTAAGCCCTCATAGTTTTACTGCCTCAGAATACTAAAATATCTGTCATCTGAGATTTCTAGATCATTTGTTTTCATTCAATTATTTATCTATAGAAATCACTCTTTTAGAGAAATCTGGGCTGGCGTAAAACTCGCATAGCCCTAATAATTGTATTTTTTGTTTAATTTAAATAGGTGTAAACTTGACCGCCATCTCGCCTGATGTTAAACGACGATGCGGTCTACGATGGATCGGGACCTAGAAGACACGGATTCACTCGATTAGAACAAATAAAGTTTATAACCATCGAGGAAACCCAAAACAAAGCATTCTAGAGCCTAGACGTTCTTTTCACAAAAGTAGAGTCCTCTTCGTTCGTGTCTTTGGGACATCAATCAAGAAACGATGTCACTTATTGGAGCTACGACCAGTTTGATAGAAAAATGATCATGCAGATCAGTTCAGCATCAGTAGTATACTAAGAACAGAGAAGCTAGCATTTTGGGGTCACAGGGGACTTGACAAATCGTGTGGCGCTTGTAAAGTATTTTTACTCCATTTATTGTATTTCTACTGGTGACCCCCCCAAAATCTGAGGCTGCGTACTAGTGACGCCTTCTAAAATTCGAGGCTGGGACCTCGCCTTATTTCTGAAGGGGTTGCCCTAAGGGCCTAGCGGGGATGATCTAGCACTTGCCAATTCGTAGCCGGTATGTAGAGCTAATTTACTAGTTTTCTTTTTGATTATGATTTGATGTCAGATAATGACTAATGTTTGTTCTGTGTGTTTGAATGCATCATAAATATTTACAAATTTAAAATTGTGTAAGGATTATATCAGCTACCCGGTTCCCATAATAACAACATCGATTAGTTTGAAACTAGTGAGTGCTGTGTGAGAAATGTCGACCATTATTAGAGGTAATATTGCCATGAAGATGTATCGTGGCTCGGTTAGTGTGTAGTGTCTGTCCACAGAACCTTAGGTTGTCGGTTCGTTTCCCACTTAGGACAAATATGTTTGTGATGAATACTGATATTTATTGGGTGTCTCTTTAAAAATTATAAAAATATTTGCAGCGCGCTTTCACTCGCGTAATTCCTTTCCCGTATTTTTCTTGCAATAAAAAGCACTGACTGCATGGTCCTTAACTGTGGGTCTCATAACGAAGCCCAAAATTATGCATTTACAACAAACATACATATCAAAGTTATCGAGCTATCTATGCTTGGAGTCTCTTTGCGAGACAGAATCTGTAAAGAGGATATTCGCAAAAGAACGAAAGCAGCCGACATAGCTCAAATAGTGAGCAAGCTGAAGTGGCAATAGGCAGACCACATCGCTCGCAGAACTGACAACCGATGGGGAAGAAAGGTTCTCGAGTGGCGACCACGAACCGGAAGACGCAGTGTTGGACGGCCTCCCAGTAGATGGACAGATGACCTCACAAAGATCGATGGAAACCGCTGGTTGCAGGTTGTGCAGGACCGTTCGTTGTGGAAATCTAGGAGGGAGGCCTATGTTCAGCAGTGGACGTCTTGCGGCTGATGATGAAAAAGTAGCCTATGTGCTATTTGAGAATATATTGTATCTGTGCTCCAAATTTGAACCAGTCAAGCCACCAAGCTGTTTCGACGTTATTGACGTGAGCAACAAACATCCAATCATCCAAACATTTTTTTTTATTAGTAGCCTAACAGGATTAAATTATTACAAACCTCTTTGAGTTCGGCAATATAAAACTTAAAATTGGCTCATGATTTTGTTTTTTTTTTACTAATAAATGGGACCAAAATTCAGATATATGTAACATGTCTGAATTAATGAAATATGTGTATGATGTTCCACATATTTTTTTAAGTATAAATTTTGAGTATCACTTGTAGATTTAAAAGTCTGAAACTGACACGGCGGCGACTTTTCGGCGAAATGGTCATGGGAGATCGTTCCCTACGACTAAAGGAATTATTATTAGGAAAATTGAAACAAGGAAACGTCAACAAGAAAAATCGGTCTATTTTTTGAACGTAATTATCTTTTTCTAGATAATACTAAGATGGAAAATTCTGAACACAAACTTTTTGAATTTCGTGCGACGACGTGAGAGGGCTCTTAAAAGCAATTCGTATTTGCGATAAATTAGTAATTATAATGAAATCTCGTGATATTGTTTATTTAGGCGGTTCATGTAACTCTGTAATCGAGTATGTGGGCCGAGTGACTGCTGACTCCTGACCCTTTATCTGTCCGTCTGCAGGCAATCGGGTGCGGACCGCCGCGCGAGCCACCCATCTCGTGAGTTCATACCATTATTCTACCATTTTATAGCAATTACTGTCTTTAATATTATAACTATCCCACTGATTTCAATGTGAAAGTTTAGATGTTTGTGGCTCAGTCACGTCGGAACGACTGAAAGGATCAGGGTAATACATAGTTAGTCTGAAAGTTATTTCATTATGTGTTAACATAGGCTACTTTTCATTGAAGAACAATGACGGGGACGACGCGGACGACACCGCGCGGTGCTGCTAGTATTTTAGTACCTATATTCATCGCTGTATTACAAAATAGCTAATCAACAAGCATAAGCTCAGTTTTGAAGATCATTCGATGTCATGAACATTGAATATTGCTAGAAAAAATTGACTTGTCTGAAAAAATAATAGATTTTTGCAAGCATTAGGTTTGTGTAAATGTTTGTAATAAGTCCAGTCGTTACGTAGCAAAAACGGAAAAAAGGCTGGTGAATCGAAAACTATCTATACTTTTGGACGTTACGTTGTAGAAAAGCTTAATTTCATAATGTCGACGTAACGTTTTCCGCCATCTTGAAAGTAATATGAAATTACTTATTGCCACACTATATATTATCAGTTTAGTAGTATTTCTTTATACTGTGATATTATTATGTAGAACAAAGATTTTAAAATAATGTTGAATGTACAAACAGTATGATCATATAAAGACGTGCAATATATCAATATGTGTCACACATGCACACTGGCAGCGCCCAGCGGGTTTACTCGCGTAGTACTCAATCCCGTAATTTTGATGTGATAAAAAAGCGTACATATTTGCTATTCCAAACTATTATCTCTCTGTGTTCCAAATTTGAATCCGATTCTTTTGGCTGTCCCAACGGAATTTAACAACAAATATCCAAACTTTAACATTTCTAATATTAGTAGAATAGTACCTAGTTAATTTATTATAAAACAGATATCATATAAATATTAGTAGTTATACTTACATATTTTTACATAGAAATAATTTTAAGATCTTTAAAAAAGGCGTTAAGTTTAGTTTTTTTTTTTTCAATAATTCGTGTCTTTAAGATTTTATGTTTTGATGCATTTTTTGTTTCTTTTTACAATCAACAATTTAAGGTTCTGTCCACTTTTGTTATAATTTTCGTGTGTTTCGTGTGTAGAAATCCGAGTTATTGCAAAAAACGGAATTTGTCGGAGATTAAACATTTCTTTACCCTCTCACCCACACCTATCTAATACCTAAAAAATGACGCTTTCTCGGTTCACACTGGCGTTGGTTGGTTCACAGCATTAGTCTGGTGCAAATTTCTGGGTGACCAGCGCAGTGCAGTGCTAGATAATGATGTGAGCTTTTCATGATGGCTGTGTGTCACTGCGCTGTTATGGACAGGAGTTGCTTACCATCACGCAGATGCCCTGCTCGTACTCTCACTGTATACTAAAAAAAAAAACACGTATTATTTGACTTTTCTTCAAATTACCTAATTTGTGATTGCAGTGAGTGAAGTTTGATTTTTGTTTAGATGTGTTAAAGCCGCCATGTCTCCGCTATACGTCCTGGGTTTGTTCCTGGGGTGCGCCCTGGCGTGCGAGCTGTCTCCCAGCCTGGACGCGAGCGCCAAGTCTCCCGGGGACAACTACTTCCGGCTCATCATCAACGGGGAGGTGGAGCGGTACGCGCCGGGACAGAGATACGTTGGTGTGTACATCCGGGGTTTACCATCTAACTAGCGTAAGCAGCCCACTAAATGTTCCCACCGCTGGGACTCAGGGCCTTCTATCGCAAGGAGACAGTTACGCTGGCCCAGTGCGGGTTGGATGTCGCATGCCCTCGAAAGATTTCAAGTACACTTCGGTCTCCTCACCATGTTTGTCTTCACCGTTTTTTAAGTCAATGACATTACACACGTGACTTCTAAAGACAGTGGTGCGCGTGGGCTTCGAACCCGGGGCTCCGGATTGGCAGTCTCACGCCTAGACCAGCCGTACCTTACCGTCTAATTAAATTAGCATATTGGCATTAGCAGCTTGGATATTCGCATATTAAGCTTAAGCAGCCCACTTTATATTCCCAGTGCTGGGGCTCGGAGCCTTCGGAAAGTTAAGGCTATAATCTACCCCAATGGTCAAGTGTGAGTGGGCGGATACCAGTGGTGATGACCGATTTGTACGTTGACATTGGGAAAAAATATAAAATAATTGAGAACTGCATCTCATATAAATATCATATACATCTTAATAGAATCTACTTCAATCGTATCTAGTTTGTGAAGGCCCTGAGCCAAAAACCTAATAACAGCCAATAGGTATTGCTAATATTATGATTGGAATTTTGTGACATGTAAAATATTTTATGAATAAATATGATTAGGTACCTATGTGTAGACATTTTTTTTACAGATAAATAAATACTTTATGAATTCTAAAGAAGTAGATTGTAGATTTATCTCTTGTTTTCTTTTATACAAGGTCACAGCTTGTATTTCAGAGAACGTAATCATATTCACGGAAATGCATCATTTTGTTGAAGTTTCTACGCATTGATAAAAACCGCGACTACACGCTCCATTTCAGTTGAATTGATAAGGCTTTTTGCTGGATAATTGTTAGATTCAAATGCTGCACTTTTTGTTTTAATTCCCAGCTGACAAATGGGGATTGGTTTAGTTTTTGTTGCCTGACCCTCACCTGACAGGAAATTGGGTAACAATAGACAGGTATATGCTAACCTTTAAATTGTTTAACAGATTGAGTTATTTTATTAGATACTAGCAGCCACTTCCGGCTTCACTTGGATAGTGTGGTAAAAAAAAAATTTTTTTATAAATTAATTTGCAATCAAAAATATTGAGACAATTCATTAAAAAAACTACTCCTCAAGTTGTACCAAATTACACTATACATATTATGTCAACTATTGATTGATTTGGCGAAGAGTCATTATACTCCGAGAGCTGGTAGTAAAATTTGGCTAGGTATTTGAGACAAGCTGCAAACTTGTCACATAGCTCTCCTGTTATATCCCTACACGGAGCTGCGACCTGGCTGAGTAGCGGGGCAAAATGAATCCCTCAAGTTAGATCACCTGGCAGGTACTCGTAGATAGTCTCTCCAAAATGATAACTCTTTTTGAGAACCCCTATTTTCTGTTTTAAATAACACCCAATTTAAATATCAACGGCTCAAATCCATTTTTTGTATTTTTTGCAAAAAATACATGTTAAACCCCAACAAAATTTTATTCTTTAACCAAAAAAATTTCATATTATTGTCTCAAACATATTCACTGAATATAAAATAAAAATTTAAAAAAATGTGTGGATCCATTCCGCCCACCTCTCACCAGCCAGGTCGGCTCCTCCGTGTTGGAATAATAGAAGAGGTATGTGACCAGTTTTCAGTTTGCCTCAAATACCTAGCAAAAATTTGCTAGCAGCTCTCGGAATATCAAGGACAAACATGACACTGGATTTTCATCAGGTATACATTAAGATAAAGATTATCTATAGATCTATACACATTATATAAAAAAAAGAAGTGTGGCACTCGGAGACTGCCGCGGTAAAGCTATTGCATGCTGCATGCATTTTTATCAACATAAGCAATAGGGATGTTAACAATTTTTCGGAATTGCTTATATTTTGAAGAGTGACATTTGTTTACCATAAAAAATATCACGGGAAATCCGTTAAGTTGACAACACTGCTAACAGCATTTAGTCTGTAAAGCTAATACAAATAAGATTCAAAGTCGAATGACCAAGTGGGGAGGACGGCGTTACGGTCTTCCATCCCTCTTTCTTGTGAACATAAGAAAGAGATGCACGATTACTGAAATTCGGTCCCCAGGCCCGCGATAAAAGCTATGCAATAGCTTAAAAACATTAAATGACAAGATGAGCAAAATATGCGTCGGAACCGCAGATTTTTTAACATGAAAAGTTCAAATCACTGCCAGATACTGCACTGGTTTCGTCAACGTTATAAAATGTTTTGTTCTACGCTAGAATTAAAAAAAAATCACGGTGCCTTAAACATAAACACATAACATTTAAAACTTATACTCGTAGAAGCTAACACGTGTCAGTTCAAAACAATGTTAACGTATCTCTGTCAGTCGGTAGCACAAACCGAAGTTTAGCCTTTATAATAAAACATTGTATTCGCGAATCTTCGTTATCTCTTGTTAGCAACCATTATATTGTTATCGGAAATATATAAACAATGTAAGATTATACGACAAAAACCACTGTTCCATTATAAACCTCGGTTTACCAAATTTGTGCCTATAAGACTATTTATCATTAGAAACCACAGTTGCTTGACGCATCTGCTCATTCTATGCTCACTCCTGGAACTGAGGTCTTTTTCTCATAAGGAGATACCGACGTGATGCCTTACGATGTTTTTCTGACTGCTAAAGCAAGTGGTTAACTTGGATGGAGTACTTACTTAAATTTAGAATTGCAAATAAAACGAGGGTGAGAAGGTATTTGCCCGGCATTGGGGCAGCACATTCTCTTAATATACCCAATAACATAAATTCTAAAATAGTGATGATTCGGCTATAATTAAGATAGTAGAGAACAAAATTAGCGATGGCGACATCAAAGGCGCTGCACGTATTCTGTTTTCCAGTGACACTATTGCGAAAAATACAACACACACAATTCAGACACTTCGTGACAAACATCCACCTGCGACAGCTAATCTCCACCTCCCTGATCCCCCACAATCAGATGACGTCACTATTGAGGCCACATCGCAGGAGGTTACGGCTGCGATTACATCTTTTGAGTGGCTCAGCCGGAGGCCTAGATGGCCTGACACCTCAACATCTAAAAGATCTTCTATCTTTTAGCTCTGGTGAGGTCGGAGAGTCCCTCTTGAGAGATCTAACCTCTTTAGTTAATCTCATGTTATCTGGTCGAGTCAGTAGTGACATTGTCGAAGTTTTGTACGGCGCTAATCTGTGCGCACTTTCCAAAAAAGATGGTGGGATCAGGCCAATCGCTGTCGGCACCACATATCGTCGCCTTGCTGCCAAGGTGGGTTGTAGGAAAAAGGTTGCTCTTTTGAGCCCTTTTCCAACCAATACAACTCGGCTTTGGTTCGCGGGGTGGATGTGAGGCTGCCGTTCATTCTGTCCGGACCTTCCTTCACCAAAATTGCGGAGAGATGCTGTTAAAGGTGGACGTCAAAACGCTTTTAATTCGGTTGATCGAGGAGCCCTGTTGGCCCAAGTGAAGGATAAAATTCCTGATCTGTACAATTTTCTTTGGCAATGTTATGGCGAGCCCACAAAATTGACTTATCAAAACAATCATATGCTATCCTCCGTTGGCTGTCAACAGGGTGATCCCTTCGGCCCTGCGACCTTCGCCCTGGCCATTCACCCTATCATTCAACGTCTCCAGTCCAAACTAAACGTTTGGTACTTGGACGACGGAACGTTGGGGGGCGATGTGAATACTGTTTTAACTGATTTACAAAAACTTATAGACGGTTTTCGTCTCATTGGTTTGGAACTAAATTTCTCAAAATGCGAACTTTTCGTTTGCGACACATGTCCAGATAAAGATTCGATAATACAGAAATTTAATGATCTGGCCCCAACATCAAATCAGTTGACAAACATTCCTTGCGCCTCCTGGGTTCACCGATATTTGATGAGTCGTTTACACCTTTTGTCGAGGAAAAATTCAAAATTTTACGAGAGCCTCCGATAGGCTACTCAAAGTAAACGCCCATATGGCGTTTACAATTATTCGGCATTGTCTCTTTGTTCCGAAATTTATGTACGCTTTACGATGTAGTCCACTGTGGAAACATGGTGAGCTCCTTTGGAGCTTAGACAATGTCGTAAAGGAATCTTTAATATCGGTGTTGAATGTGGACCTGAGTGGGAGGGCATGGTCACAAGCCTCACTACCCATAAGGTTGGGAGGCCTAGGGTCCGCCAAATTTCAAGTGTAGCTTTACCGGCATTCTTGTCCTCAGTTCATAGTACACAAAATCTAATCGAAAAATTCTCGCACCCTCATTAGGCCATTCGGATGTAGTAGTAGCTAATTTGTGCGAGGCTAAGAATGCTTGGAGGCTGGCTTGTCCAAACAACGATTTCCCCAGATGTCTGTCATCTCAGAGACAGTGGGATCGACCGATCTGCGATCTAGCACGGAACTCTCTTCTCGATACGTGTCCTAGTATCGCGGATCGTGCTCGTATCCTTGCTGTGTCTGTGTGGGAATCGGGCCTTTGGTTACAAGCTTTGCCATCTTTCAATACCGATAGCCTTTTAGATCCAACTGCATTTCGTCTAGCTGTTAGCTTGCGCTTGGGTGCCAGGTGCTATGAAGCCCATCGCTGCCATTGTGGTACTGCCGTCGACCAACTCGGTCACCATGGTCTCTCTTGCTCGAAAAGCGCGGGTCGTATTGGCCGCCACGCCTGCCTGAACGACATCATACGCCGGGCTTTTTCCACCGCTAATGTCCCAGCCATACTCGAACCGAGTGGTCTTGCGCGTGACGATGGCAAAAGACCTGACGGCATGACATGCCTTGGAAGTTGGGTCGGCCCTTAGTATGGGACGCAACTTGCGTCGATACTCTGGCACCATCACATCTTCCAGAGACACCTAGTAGGGCCGGTGCAGCGGCTAATTCAGCTGAGCGACTCAAACGGCGTAAATATGCAACCCTCGGAAGTGGTTACATATTTGAGCTCTTTGGGGTTGAGACATTGGGACCGTGGGGGCCGGGAGCTCACCTCATCTTCAAAAGCCTATCCGAGCGCTTGGTCGACGCGACGCGTGACCAAAATGCTGGCGTTTATTTGGCCCAACGCATAAGCATTGCCATTCAGCGTGGTAATGCCGCCAGCATGCTGGGTACGCTTCCGATTGGTAGTGGGCTTGAATATCTTGATTATCTATAGACCTACAGTGGTCTATAGATAATTCAGGTGTGCTTAGTGTAAGTAGTTAGTTAGGTTTGTAGTGTAGTGTATGTAGTTCTCATTGTATTTTAGTTTTGTTAATAAAGTCTCTGCCCAGAAAAAAAATGAAATTCTGATTTACGACCTTGTATGATTTAAAGTTTCGTGCTACAGCGCTATCAATATCTTAAATTCTTTCAAAACTCCTCAGTGACCCTGGTTGGATCTCGCACCCACGATGTCGTGCAACAGTTCACTGCTTCAAGATAATAGTGGACCCCTGGACCCCGCTGTCTCCAGGACTCCGAGCAAGCAAGGCCAGTTCCAGCTCTTCGCTGACACCCTCAGCAAATTTGACGAGGAGTGCACCAACTCTGTCGTGGAGTCCGACGACCTGCCCAAAACTGAGGTCCAGGTTATGTGGAAGGCGCCTAAGGCTGGATCGGGATGTGTGCTGCTGAAGTGAGTGGTTGGAAAGTTCTATTCATGTCACCTACTTTTTTGCAAAACAAACCGTATAGCTACAGACATAAGCTACATACAACACGTGGTGAAGAAGAAGACACGTCAAAATAGATTTGACGAAAACGGAATGGTTGGGACAGTGCGAGTGCCATTTGTAGTCTAGTCAACAAATGCTTTTTAGGTCAAAATTGGCGATGATGGCAAAAATGGCGAAAAAAAATTGACGTTTTCATTATAAGACTAGTCTAATGAACGTTTAGTCTGCACAATATAATTATGTAGGTACAGAAGTAGGTTTTCCCTGATGCTTACAATCTGTTAGAGTCTAGAATGTTTCGGTTTCTTCTAAGTAAGTACACTGAGACTAGGTGGAGTGACGATATACGTAAGGCAGCTGGTAGCGGTTGGAAACGTATAGCCGAGGATCGGGCTGAGTGGCGTATTATTGGAGAGGCCTATGTCCAGCAGTGGACGAATGTGGGCTGATTATGATGATGATGAAGTACACCCCTTCGTAGACCGCATCATCGCTTAACATCAAACGAGATGGGGGTAAATTGCAAACTTATCATTGTCAAAAAATGTGTCATTATTATATTTTTATGTAAATATAACAAAAACAAACTTCCTTATTACATTTTAGAATACATTGTACTTCCAAGATATTTACAGTGACTTTGTAATAGGTAAATAATGACATTAAACTTAAATTGTTGTGGTGGTTATTCGTTTACTACTTCCGTTCTTCTTTTTTTTCTTTTATAGTTTCACGCTCGGTTGAACAAATCTTGATCTAAAATTATATTATTTCCAAATTATACGTTAAAAAAGTTCTTTGTAAGTTTATTTCGTAGCCAAATGACATTTATCTAATATCTATTTATTTATATAGTGTTTTGTTGTTGCAGGGCGATGGTGTATGAAAACGCGAGTCGTTGGTTCGCGGAGGACGGACAGCTGACGAGGCGGATCTGCGAAGACACCTCGCTCTCCGCGCCCGACTGCTGCGCATGCGACGATGCCAAATACAAGGTACAACTAATTGCAACTATATAGACTGGATCTTTGTAAATATAACAATAAAATCTGTCGAAATTTTTGAGCTATCAGCATTGTTAGAAGAAAGATTTTGCGAAATCTCCGCAATTGGCGTTACAGATTTTAACATTAACATCGTTTGCATTTACCGCACGGGCCTACATAAGTCAGAGGTTTCTTAAGTGGTTTGGAAGTTTGGAACGATTGCTCGATAAGCTCGGTGAAACTGATAAAATATTTATGAATCTCGGTGATATAAACATAAAATATCTTATCATAGACAACATTACTGACTTAAAAATCTGGATAAACATATAAAAAATTGGTGGATATTTCACAGACAACACGACTAAATAGCAAAGCACAAAAATAAAAAGTTGAGAGGTGTCAAGGGACACCCGGATGGAACGAAGTTCTTGTATCACGTTCACGTATCACCGGCACCGTAATACAAACAAAAGAAACCAAATAAACCAATGAATATGACAAAAGTGAAAGAAAATCGTCAAATAACTGTATTTCGGGTTTATTTGCGGTTCTGAATGATTACATAAATTCTCAGGAAAAAAAGAACAAAATTATCGTACCGGTAGTGACCTCTCCAGATTTTCTATGACACTAGAGTAGGATACAATCCACAGCTGATTAAATTTTGAGTTCTGCGCCACCTATTGGTAATTATAGGAACTTTGATGTGCAAGTCAATTCGGGCAGTAGTCGTAAATTAGTGGTCTAGCCTCTAACCAAATACTCATAGGGATTGTGCAACGCCATCTATTTTTAAGCGCAAGAGTCAGTTATAAATCGCCAAATATAAAATAGAAAAAAACGATAAAATAGAAACGCCAATAGAAAATACTTAGATTTAAATTAAATGCGTTGATAAGAGGGATCCCTTATAAAAACTATTATTCTCAGGAAAAAAAATTACAAAAAGAATGTTGAGAGAAAAAAGAACAATATTGCGGTAACTACCGAGACTCGAACCGGGGGCACCTATCATCATAGGTGACCCCATACTTACCAATTGCGCCAACCGGTCAGTGCTAACATAGGTGAAATTTGTTATCGTATTCTAATTCTATGACGTCATAGGCACGAAACGTTACACTTTTTCGTGAGAATTTTTTCCGTCTAGCTCCCTTTCATAACGCGCGATAAGGAACTTCGTTCCAATAAAATAAAAAACTAAGCAAAGTTTGTACTATGACTGATATAGTCCTACTAACATTGTAAATGTCAAAGTTGTGAATTTGAAATGGTTAGATGTTTGTTGCTCAATCACGTCGGAATAGGTTGAAACTTAGAACATGGGTGAATAATATATAGGGGGGTTTAACACGGGAACATTACGGGATCGGATACTAAGATATTTATAAATAACTAGCTTTTACCCGCGACTTCGTCCGCGCCACATATTTATTAAAGTAATTGAGGCAGTACCTACTCGTATGTCTACTACCATACAAATTCACGTTTCCTAATCAAAGTCGGTCTAAGTCAAAGTTTTATATTTATTAATAAATGTACAATTTACACGACAAATTACAAAAAAACTATGTTCTCAAAAAATTAATCAAAAACAGACTTTAATTTAAAATCATATTGGGACGGTCCACCAAATTTTATTAGAGTCTATTAGTAGATATTAGTAGATATATCGTCTGATTACATGAACACAAATTTTAGTTTGTTGTTCATATTTCAAAAACCGCCCCACTGATTTCGATAAAATTTATATGACCACCTCTGAACTATAATCTACCAACCAAAAAATAACCATCTAAATTGATTCACAATTGAAATACAACTGGATTGATAACCTCCTCCTTTTTGAAGTCGGTTAAAATAGCATACAAAGAGTGCAAAGATCCTTCCATACACACATTTACTCCTCATTTCCACTCTTTTCAACTCTTTTTCTGTGATAAAAAGTCGCCGTTGTCCTTTCCTAAGTGTAGTGTATCTGTGCACCAAATTGTAACAAACTCTTTAAGTGGCTTAGGCGTTAGACGGCAACGGACAGAGAGAGTTACTTTCATATATATAATTTCGTATTAGAATTGAAAACAGGTGTTCCTGATCATTTTATAGGAGGCAGTTGTAAAAGATTACCGAAAAGTAATACGTTTACGTATTACTTTATACTCCTCCAAAAAACTCATTTTCGCAGTTCTTAATTTGCCTTAATCGAGCGTCCATCATGCATAACATTTGATAAGACACCATCTCGTCGACTATCAAAAATTCTGTCTGATACGCCATTTAGTGGCTGCACCCATCTTAAATATTGAGGTTGTATAGTGCACTGTATTCTTCTTGTCAAGCCCTTTTATTTGATACCCATGTTGATGGGATTGATAAAACCTAAGTTATCCGCCATTGTGTAGAGGCCGCCATCTTGGATTTCAATTTTTTATAGTATATTGTATTCTGCTTGTTGAGCCCTTTCATTTGATACCCATGTTGATGGGATTGATAAAACCTACGTTATCCGCCATTTTGTAGCGGCCGCCATCTTGGATTTCAATTTTTTATAGTATATTGTATTCTGCTTGTTGAGCCCTTTCATTTGATACCCATATTGATGGGATTAATAAAACATAAATTATCCGCCATTTTGTAGCGGCGGCCATCTTGAATTTATTTAAGTACATTAATTATAAATAAATGATACCGCTAGAAGCGTCTTGAAACGCTCTTGAGAGTAAAAAGTAAGGTGGCACTTCATATGCCGAAACATAAACACCGCACTTATGTAACCTGACACCCGTTTTCCCGCCAAATTTGTAAAACGCGAAAAGCGGCCAGTGTATCAAGCGGTTATATAAGTATCCCCGTAGTTAGAATTTATAAAATTGCTGGAACAAACGTTTATCGACTCCATTTCAAGTGTCTAGATACAAAGTTTTATGGTAGTCATATTGAACTTCCAGACTTTCACCCCCAATTCCACCCCCGTAGGTACAGTTCGAAACTACAAAACTGCTTAAATATACATTTTATGGTTTCGTGTTAAATATCTAGACGTAAAGTTTCATAGTTCTTCAACAATGACGAAGTTTTCCATATAAACTTTCATCCCTTATTTTAACCCTTTCAACCCTTTTTTCGGAACAAAAAGTAGCCTATGTCCTTTCTCGGGATCTATTCTATCTATGTATCAAATATCATCAAAATCTGTTGGTTGGTTTAGGCGGTAAAGACGGACAGACAGACAGACAGACAGACAGACAGACAGACAGACAGAATTACTTTCGCATTTATAATATTAGTATGGATGAACGTTATTTTATGAGAATCTAGATAGATACCTAAATACATAGAATTTACTCTTTATTGTCCACAATACACAATAATCTATAGTTTATATATTTTTTCATTTTTATTTAATTTAATTATAATGATTAAATACAATAATTTGTACACAGATGGTGTTCGAAGGTCTGTGGTCTCCCCAGACCCACCCCAAGGACTTCCCCGTAGCTGCGCTGTGGCTGACGCACTTCTCTGACGTCATCGGGGCCACGCACCCCAAGAACTTCACCTTCTGGGGAGAGGGTGAGATCGCTTCCGATGGATTTAGGTACACCTAAATATAACTAAAGCTTTTTATTTAATAATTACAGCTGGTCTTAGTCGGAAGAACGGCGCCTGCCGATCTGGAAAGCTCGGGTTCAAATCCCAAGCGCAAAGACAGTTCTTTTCAAAGTCATGTGCTAACTTAAAACGGTAAAGGAAAACGTATATACGTATTACTGGATGAAATAGGTACTGCCAAAGGAAGTGAAAATTAATAACTCAGATTTTCATAGCTCACTTTGGAAACTATCTAGATCATCCGAGTTTACCAAGAGATTTCTTTCATTTACGAACGTGACGCTTGAGATTAAGTCACAGCCCACGGAAAATCTTCAGGTCCAAACATCGATATAATTAAAGAAACGAAGATGAGGTATGCTTTAATCTAAAGACAACATAACGTGGCGAAAATTTGTTTGAAAAATTTGAAAATTGAATTGTCAGCGAACGTACACAACTGTCAGCGAACGTACACAACTCCTTGTTGCGACTGAGACTACACCCGTATGACTTCAATCAGTGAGCATGCTTATGGTGAGCATCTTTACGACGGAAGTACGTCATTGTATCATTTTTAATTTTTCGTCCGCGAACGATGACGTCATCGAGAATTGTACTTAAATTTTCCTCAGTGACATAGGGACATAGCAAAGGTATTAGCAGAGAGGGCCATTACCCCTCTTTTTGACATCAAATGCTCGAAAAAGCCCTCTTGCATTTTCTTCGAGCTTCTCTATCCAGCTTGCGCCACCTAGCTTTATTATTTCATTCATTCACTAAGGTGCACCTTTGTTTTGGTCTGCCTCTGGTTCGTTTGGTTTATGATCATATCCAAGTAGCTATTTTTTTAAACGACATTGACTTACTAATTTCGTGTTTGTGTGTCCTATGTTGAGTGTTTGTTCTGAATCCAATATCGAAAAAATGTTGTGGCTTGAGTGTTCCATATCTATTACATTAACCGACCATAGCCCTCTGAACCACGTTCGCCATGTTGTTTTGTTTGCCAATGGTGACGAAATATACACATGGATCAGTTTGTTGCACCACAAAACAATTAAAAAACTACTTATATTTTAGTGTTATTGGTACTTTAATTATTCTAGACATTGACAAATAATGTTTAACTAACCATGTAAACTTGAGCAGCAGAATTGGAGCAGACTCAGCCGTAATTTGAGAAGTCATTTATTAGGATACTTGATTTTGCCATGAACTTACCGCAAGGTAACGCCTTTGAATGTCATTTTACCTTGGTCTATGAATGATCTTTTATCTTAGATTATTTTTATTCTTTTATTTTATCTATCATCATCATTAGCATGTATTAGTCCTCTGCTGGATATAAGCCTCTCCCATGTTACGCCATTTAGCCCGACCTCAGGTTTTCCAATCGCTACAGGCTGCCTTTCGTATATTGTCACTCCATCTTATTAAGGAACGAGCTATACCTATTACTAACAAACCTGTATTACAATACAATTGTAATACCTGCTTGTTGTACTAATCTATACTAATATTATAAAGCTGAAGAGTTTATTTGTTTGAACGCTAGGATATCGGGAAGTACTGGTCCGAATTAAAAAGATAATTTTTCTATTAGATAGTCCATTTATCAAGGAAGGCTATAGGCTATAGAACATAACGCTACTATGAATAGAAGCGGAGCATGAATCAAGAATGTCACAAAAACGGGAAAAAATATTCCTTTTTGAAAGTGTTCGTAGCGTGCTTTGACATGACAGCATGTGTCTAAGTAAAGCATGTGTAAAGTATTAGTCATCTTTGGCTGCCCCCTTGAACAAAATTCTGAGTCCGTCCACTATGAGCACGTTTTTAATGTCATTTTCAAACTTTACTTTTATAATTGTCTATGATTATTCTGGTAGGTACGTCAAACATGTCTTCTGTGTGTCATAACAAACACAAAAATATTTATTTTAAATTTGATATTTACTGGATGGTGAAGAGATTATAACGATAATGTAAAAACACAACTGATTTTAAAATTCACATCTTAATGATATTTAAAGATTTCAGGTCTAGGTAATTATGTGATAAATTTAAATTTCAGTGGAAAAAACTAACGGTAAACGTGAAGAGAAATTGAAGCTGAAACTCTCCACGGCCTAAATTTTGAAAAGAATGTGTTAATAACAGTTTACTTGTGAAGATAGTCACAACCAGTATCTATATAGAAGATAACACCATGATGAACGAGTTTATAAGCTACGAGTATCCCTTTCTTTAAAAAACTAGCAGCGTCGGATCACGAAATGGAACGCCAATAGCTCTCCTGAGATGCTTTGGCGACATGTTGGAGCCTGGTGAACTACTTAAAACTCTCAAATAAGCTCATTGCTCACAGATACCAATCTAGATAAAGATACTTTGGATTATATGGAAGAGAAATCATGAACTACACTGGGATTGCGCCTTCGGTTACTGTAACACATTTTCATGTTATAGATGTAAAAAAAATAAGAAATCTTAAATAATTGACAATAAAATAACGATAAGACCATAAGATAATAATTTCTTTTATTTCTTGCTGTGTGATATCTACATATATTCATGAAAATTCTATCTTTGGCATACATTATAGTTTACAAATCTAGAACAAACAACGTTTTTATTGATAGTAGTCTTTCTTTTCAAATAGATGAATATTTTATATGTTTTCCTCATTTTCTTTTATAAATCATAATATGATGGTGATTGTTATAGTGTTTTCCTTGCATAAATATAACCACTCACTAAATTTTTCCACTGCGTGGTCTCTACACGCTGGCTCAGTGCGGCTTGGTGGATGACAATTGATCTATTATTACAAATTTTATTCTAGTTGCATGTCGGTTTCACGATTTTTCATTCATATTTTTAAGTCCATTACGCACATGATTTGGAAAATACGAAGTAAAATCGGCAATGGCCGACTAGACCAGCCGGAACTTTTTAGCAATTCCACCAATTTTTTATGTTTGATATTTGTGTAAATTTCAATATAACTTGGCATGTGGGTGACGGGTCGCAATATAGAGTTCCGTAGTTGCTTGTCATATTTTACTTTTGTTATGTAAGTAATAATTAAATTACACTTCCGTGCCCCCCGCCAAGTTTAGAATAATAAACCTAAATAATAATAATCTATGATTACATTAGTTTCTCTGAGCATAAAATAAGACCCAAAGTTTTAGTCGTCTATTAGACCGCTAACGGTCGAAATGGGACAAGCACCATTTTTTGAGGTATGGGCTTATATATATGGTTAGAATCACCGTTTGTTTCTGCGTCGTTTGTTCTGAGTTACATGCTTCTAAGTGATTGATACTTTTTGTCGTTTAGGCAGTAGTAAAAACAGGTGACGAACCCATTTTTTTTGGTTGTTGATCGACAAATATTTTAAAATATTGGACTTAGGCTTTTTGTCCCTTCTGTAAACTTTTGTTATTTAAACGTTAACCTTTTTTAGCTGGAAAGAAATATTTATAAATATGCGTTTAAGTAAATGGACCATAAATAATTATTTGTAGAATTCCATTTAGTATTTTATGCAGATTATTTTATGAACCATATTCGTCGGTTATATAGTTAGGCCACATTAATTAGATTTTGTTTTGGTTTTTATATATATTTCGTTGTTGATAACTAGATAGCAAAATGGCGGTTACTACTATAGTATAATATTATCAATCATCAGGAAATACACACAAATAAGGCCGTCACAGACGTAGCTATCATACATATTATTTTCATAATTCATAGCTGGACATATTCCCGTATATTTTCTATACAAATGCTCGAGTGTCCAAACACGCAGCTATAATATATATTTTTGTGACGTCACCAAAATATACCGTAATATATAATATGTTATGCATATTAATATACTTTAGTGTTTAGGAAGATTTTGAATGTACAGCGAGTTTCAAGATTGTCCGAGCACACATCACGAGTTGTTTTACAAGCTTTACATGTTACTTTCACCTATCCCGACATTAACCAACTTCTGATGATGGGTCTAGATTTCGAGACGGTGGTCATAGGAACTCTGTAATGAAACGACGAAATCCCGTCAAATCTAGAATTGTTTTATTTGTCTTGATGAGTACTTTGGTTATCATATATCATGGTTTGATTTTGTTTGAAGAGCGTAAAACTTTTACAATTATATTGACTTTAGTAATGTAATACATTTTGACATTTTTATTAATTTGAGATCCTGCTTTGAGTTATAACTATTGTTCTTATATATATATATGATTATTTTTCACACAATACTTGAATTTACAAAAAAAAAAATATGATAACTGATAATTAATTGTACAAATCCCAAAATCTTCGTAGTGTGCTAATAAAACAAGTATGTTTTAAAGGGCAACACTATATTATGCAAATCCAGTAATGTAAGTACCTATTTCACAGTTTTCTTATGAACATTGTACGTGCAACATCGTTAACCTCTTCTAATCCATTATTCCGCAATGCCATACAAAAATCATGTGACAAGGAGAAATGAACGAGAATTGCAACCCCTTATCTTCACCTGCACTGAGTTGGACAGCTTTCATAGTTTCAAGTGACGGCATAGTGCTAAATCTTATTATTTTATACCTTACTACTTACCTACATTTGACCCATAAATTTTGTACACGGGCCTGTAGTCTATTATTTCCAGTGCATGTTGTATTGATTGATAATAATGATACAATGTTTATGAACACCTTCTAAATTTTGAACATGTATCGTCGTACCTACATCACGGTAAAATTGTCTATATTTGACTGGCCTAGTGGCTTAGTTGGTAGTAGTTCTGCCTGCGAAGCCGAGGGTCGTGGGTTCGATCCCCACCCAGTGCAAATATTTGTGTGATGAATTCAAATGTTTGCACTGTGTCTGGGTGTTTCTATGTATAATAAGTATGTATTTAAAACTATATAAGTATTATATCAGCTATCTGGCTGCCATCACACAAGCTTTGCTTAGTTTGGGGTCAGATGGTGTTGTGTGTGAGTTGTCCACCAATATTTATTTATTTATTTATATTACCGTGCATACATCTTCTCAAATTTGCATACCGAAAAGTTGAATATGGAGCGTTTTCATACTTGTTATATGATCCTTTTGTACCCATTTTCGCAAATAAAGATATTATGATTACGATTACAATTATTGTTTTAATAATTATTATAGAGCACGAATTCTATTCATGTTGGTACTTTTTTTTTCAAGATGGAACCAATGGAACCCTAATTTGACTTAAAATGCTGCCATATTTAATCCAAAATTACGTCAACATTTGTAAAAGTGCAATCCGATATGTCGTACAAAGAGGTTATTAGTTTTAATCTACATATATACTCCATGGTCAACAACATTTATATTAGCCTAGCGGCATATAAGTAATTACCAAAAACTGTCTTTTATATCACATCATCGAAAGAAACGTTTCATGATTGTTGTAATTGTTGAACTATCGAATTGAAAACTTCTTTTGGCTCACCACTCACATAATTTTTGTAGGCTGTGAATGTAGCTCATCGTCACGCTCATAAATGCAAGAAATGTTCAGGTGAGCTACTGAGAGAGAATATGATTGGGCATTTGAACTTGGCCCTTTAGGCAGTCTCTAAATGGGGTGATGCCAATTTGGCCAAGTTTAAGTTTATTTTAGGTTTTTTGCCTTCATGGGCGAGTTGGAACTGCACTTGGCCGCTTTAATCTTTTGTGCTAAGGTCTATCATCATTAGCCTGGGTTCGTTCACTGCTAGGCATCGCCAATAATACGCTACTAAGCCCGATCCTCGGTGCTACGTTTATTTATTTATTTAGAACACACAGTCAAATCTTTATGATTTGTTTCCAACCGCCACCAGCCGTCTTTTGTATATCGTCACTCCATCTAGTCACAGGGCGCTCCATGTACCGATTGCCGCTCTCCATTCTAGAATCCGTCTACCCCTAATGGTTATTGTGTCTGCGACAGATGTGACTGGCCTATTGCCACTTCAGTTTGCCAATACACTGAGTTATGTCGGTGACTTTAGTTGTCTGCCGAATTACTTCATTGCGGATGCAATTCCTCAGAAACCCCAAGCATAGCTCTCTCCATAGCTCGCTGAGCGACTTTGGGCTATTGGACTCTGACTTATAATAATATGTTATGAATAAATGATGATTATGATTATGACTATTATTTGGGGGTTGTGCTGTAGGTACTTGAATTTGATGATAAAAGATGTCACTGAGCCGGTTAACTGACTATTATGTTTATGTAACATCCAAGTGTCAGCTGGCTGATCGGGGTAAGCTGTTGTCGTTTGTCTGATGTTAGATCTAGAACTAATGTCAGCAGCTTATTTTTGTGAAGAGATTTAGAGAGGAGGTTGACTAGAGCTAGTTATTTGGTTATTTTTGAATTAAGTACCTAATTTTCAACCAGGTACCGACATTTGTTGTGGTCTTTGTATAACTTTGCTTTCGAATTTCCTGTTCATTCTTCTCTATTTTGGGATTCTCCCTGATAAACAGAAAATCACTTTAACATGGCAACATAATATAAGCAGATATACGTCAATGACAAGGTCATTTTTAATTTGATGCACAGATTACAGTTTGATGCACAGATTGCATACATTTGATGTTTTTTCACATTATTTTTTGTTTTGGCATGAAAATATCAAAATAATATTCTGATCAAATACAATATTTAATAGTTTGTAAATGTACATATTAATTTTATACCACTTCAAAAGAATATATATTTCTTATATCAAACAAAACAAACTAAATATATAAATAAATAAATAAATTATGGTGAACATTTCACATACAATATCATCTAACGCCAAACCAATCAAAGAACGAACGAACGCTGCCGAACGCAAAGGCCGATTGTGCTTCTTTGTCGCGCGTTCTCCGCGGTCTCGCTTGCACTTCAAGCCTTACATGGAACGCCTCAGAGCGAGGTAACGCCGCATGAGTCATGTTTTTTCGTGCGTGCAGCCGGCTCTATCGAATTATAAGACGTTGTCACGTCAAAACCTACACTTGGTCTTCATATACCCGTATTTCTTTGTGAGGTTAATAACAATTAATAATTCAATTATAGCCTTTATATTTCCAGGTGACAAACGCAATGAAAATACTAATTAGGCACTAATACTGTTTTATTTCACAATTTCATTTTGTTTTGACTACTTTAGGAACTAAAATAGCTAGTCTCGTCGCTATAATGTGTTAATAAATACGTATTATACGATTGTATTTTCGTAACAAATGTTTAAACGCTGAATGAATTGAAAGTGTGGAGAGCTGAAAATTTCATCAATATTTTGTCAGTTTTTCCTTAACCATATATTTATTTTGTCCACAGTCTTATCCGTTTTCACGTGGCGTTACTGTCTTATACTCGCCAGCATTTATATGTAAAGACGTAGTTCAAGAGTTTCTTCAAATGACTTGAGGAAATAATCTCTGTATGACGTCATTGGGGGGCGGATTCGATGAACTTATTAGACATAGTCAATAATGACGTCAGTCATGACGTTTTTAATGTCACAAATTTTGGCTCACAGTTTTGGAACCGTCTCCAAAACTATGAAACAGACTCAATAAGAAATTCAACCAATAAGAAGACTTGTCATATTTAAATTCATAACTGTCAACGTACAATATTTGTTTACATTTTCTCCTGAGAATATTACTTTATTTTTGTCCAGATAATTTTTAATGTATTTGTATTTAAACATCTTGGTTAAAAAGAAGATAGTTTGTTTTTAGTTCCTGTTAAATTTACCCTAAAATCACATACCTACTCGATCTTCATAGCAAGATTGTGCTAAATATAATTTACGGAAGAATTATTAGGTGAGTACGTTCAATAACAACATACTTGAATTCCGTTAGCATATATTATAATAAAGCTGAATACCAACATTGAATTGCAATGAATTGAAATTTGCCTTAATTTTACCTTCCATTATCATTTCAGTGTCAAAAGTATCCGGGTCTCACAATAATGAATTTTGAAGATTTTATTGAGAACTTGTATGATGATGATGCATACTCATACTCGTACCATTATCGAAGGAATTATTTACGAGATCTTGAAAATCCTATAGAACTGTACAGCAATCACAATTTTCGGAAACGGTTTAGGTTCTCTAAAGACACTGTTCTCCATATTTTGATACCTTTGGTATCCGTTCCCCATGCAAGGAATAGTGGACCTCTGCCAATTCTATTGCAATTATTAACTGCTTTGAGATTTTATGCCACCGGAAGTTTTCAAGTAAGTAACTTAAGAGTAATCTATAGCATGTTTAGGCTATCCCTATGAATGCCATATTTCCTCATAATATTGATGGATTATAGTGAGCACAGTCTTGTCGTTTTATGATATTACTGGCGACTTGTTGTGATTTTGTCTAACTTAATCAATTATCAAAAAAAAAACAGGCTGTAGTTGTTTATTCACAAATCCGGTACATCTCAAACAAAATCTGTTATTTGGATACTACTAAACGACTAAAATAAAAGTAGCAAGTAGTAAGTAATTATACATTTATTTATTTCTAATTTCATTCACCTATTTCAGATTGTTTGTGGTGATCTCCAAAAAATATCTCAGTCTGCCGTCAGCAAGATAGTTGCACGCCTCTCTAAAACAATAGCATTAAATCATGCGAAATTTGTGAAATTTCCTACTGAACAGGAAATGGAGGAAAACAAAATTTTTTTTCGGAAAACCAAGTTTCCCGGTGTTATAGGAGCTATTGATTGCACACATATTCCGATAAAAATCCCGATAGACGGAATGGAGATATATCGGAATAGAAAAGGATGGTTCAGCATTAACGTGCAATTAGTGTGTGGGCCAGATTTGACTATTTACGATGTTGTATCACGATGGCCAGGGTCTGTCCATGACTCCAGGATATTTTCCAATAGCAGATGCAATCTCCGTTTCGAAGAAGGAGACTTGGTTGGAAAAGGATTTTAGTAGGAGACAGTGGATATGCTCAGAATACATTTTTATTTACTCCAATTTTAAATGCACAAACAACAGCTGAAACAGTCGTATAACCAGGCCCACGTGTTAACCCGTAATGTCATTGAAAGGGTAAACGGTGTACTCAAAAGACGATTTGCCTGTCTGAACAGAAAATTACAAAATTCACTTCCCAACACATGCAACATTATTGTTGCATGTGTTGTGTTGCACAACGTAGCTATCCAAACACACGAAGCTCTAATACCCCAACAGCTAGTAAGGCAAGTAAACCCTCCGGTTGCAATAACTCATGATACCGTGAGAGGTGCTCTAGTCCGTTCAGAATTTATTACGAGGTATTTTTAAATTGTAAATGTTATGATGGCGTGACGATTTACGAAAGGCGGCTTGTAGCGGTTGGAAACGTAAACCTGAGGATCGGGCTGAGTGGAATATAATCGTAGAGGCTTATGTCCAGCAGTAGACGACTGAGTGGAGTATAATTGTAGAGGCTTATATCCAGCAGTAGACGAATGTAAGCTGATTATGATGATAAGATGATGAGTTATCTTTTATACCAGACCACATAACCAATAAGCTGTGTCACCAAGCTTCTGTTGCAACTGAGGTCTATGCACACATGAAAATTTATATTGAAAAGTATAGTTACGGTTCACGGATTAAAACGACTTACAATAAATTGATAATTAATTATTCGTTTATATATTGTAAATGTCAATGTTTGAATGTTCGGACGCTTGTTGGTCAATAAACTCGTCGGTATCTTATGAACGGATTGGGTTGAAATTTAGAATACAGATTATAGTCTGGATGAATACAACACACACAAGGGTGATATTTTTATCCCGGAAAATTTATGGGTACGGGAACGTGGCTACGTGGGCAAAACCGCGGGGCACTGCAAGTTATTTAAACATTGAAGTTACGTGTGTTTGCGTCTGTGGGTGCGCGTGTGCGTAGACATATACATGTTCGTTTTATAATTGATATAATATAAGTATATTAGTCATTTGGGTGGATATGCTGTTCTATTTTTTGTGTTTGTGCATTTGGTGTCAACTCCGTCACATCTGCCGTGTTCCTTCATTATGTAGGCTGCGTAAAGGCATTCTCCCACACAATAAGTTATTGGACAAGTTTTAGTTGACCTCTAATACCTATCCAAAAATTGGTGCCGGCTATTGGAATATTTTAAATGCAAATGTTAAAAGAAGTGTGATTAGTTTAAGCTAGACTTATCCTAGTTATTCAAGAAAATATTAGTTTTTCAGTGCCGTGCTTGTTACCATTTTCACAAATACCAAATTATCGTTCTTATTATTGTTATTTTTATCCGACTGAAAGAAGGATTATGTTTTTTGCGCGTATCTTATAGGTTTGTAAATTTCTTTATCCCCACGTATCTTTCAAACGATGGATTTCGTTAGATACGTCTCAGTCACACAATTGTCCTTAGATAGTATATTGTCCCTATTACATAATGTTTTTTTATTCGTTGATTTTTTGCAGTAGGATTTTTTTAATTATATTTAAATTCAAACAGTTATAAGCTGATTTTTATTTGAATTCGTTATTTTTAATGTTTTAATAATATATATGTTTTATTCTATAGTCGGGGCATTTTAATAGGTAACATTTGACAATTCATCAAAATTCGACAACGTAACCTTGTAGCGGCGGGTATGGGGCAGGGGTTTGCCGGATGATTTTTAAAATTCACATATTGGTGTTTCAAGTCCGTATCGATTCATTTCACTTTAATCGAGGTTTTAGCCAGGTCACCTCACTATGACGACATAACTGACAAACGTCAAATGTTACCTTTTAAAATGACCCGACTATAATATGCTATATTTGATAATTTAATAATAATTGGACAAGCTTGAACGTTTGCAAAACTTTTACATTTGGTTTACGCAAATTTGATCGCGTAGAATTGATGAAGTGGTTATCAATCCGCCTTCGCCGTAATGCTCACATCCTCTCCTTACTGTACAAGATCCTTTTCAATCCTACCACTCCTTTTTACCTGAAGGAGCGGTTTAATTTCATTGAACCTAAATCCTGTCCCTTCGCTCCACTCGCACCCTTAAACTTAAGTTTCCTTCTTCTACTCACTCTAACCTCTCCTATAACAAATCATTCACTGCGCAGACAGATATGACCATTGACCAGACCACTGATACTTCAACTTGCTAATACATACCTATACGTTAAGCTATGTCGATAGCTTTACTCCTCTTACAAGTATTTCGTTTTGTAAATGACCTCTCAGAGATATACTTCGTTTGTACGCCATGTACCACGAGCGTAGCTCGTTCTCGCACGTTGTGCTACCATAAACTTGAGAACGGTCTTTACTGTATGTGTCCAAGTTTCAGCACCGTAGGTCAGGACCGGTAGAACACACTAATTTAAAACTTTGATGTTCAAGTATCGTAGGATGGGTGACAAGAAGCCCTACGTAATTTTTCAAACGCTGCTCAGCCCAACTGAATTTTTCAAACCCAAGCAAAGGGCCGATTGTACTCTTTGGTCTTCTGTACAATCTGCCATACAGTGTAGATGTGGTCTATAGTACCTATTGCTAAACCCGGACTGTTTCGGTGGTTGAAATGCGTAGAGTTTTCGAACGAGACGATTCGTGATGATCCTTGAAAACAACTTATAGATATAGCTCAGATGGAATATTGGTCGATATTTCTTCAAAAGGGTTTTATCACCCTTTTAAAGAAAACAACGACTATGCTTCTACGCCTTAGGAGTTCTCCCGGTAGAGAGGATGAAACTAAACAGCTCTCCGAGCCTTTTAGGAGTGCCGTTTCAGGAGCTCTATAGTATACGTAAGCATTTCACTTTGATCATATAAAATTGTTTTCATGAAATGAAAACTTTAGTTACTAAATAAATTCTACGACTATTTTAATGTACGTGTATAAACAAAAACGTACAAAAATTTCATTGAAAGTTACACGAAATTGCAACATAAGAACTTTGTACGTTGATATTCGAATCAAAGCTAAATATTTTTATCGTTATTTGATACTTTATAGTTATTGTAAAGATTTCTAAAAGAATGTTTCAAATAAGTTAAGGTAAATACTTTTTAGTAAATATATAGTAGGCTCATTGATGCCTAACCTCCACGTTATGGTATAGACCACTGATTAAGTACTTAATCTGTGGTATAGACTTTACATAGACAATTAATCCCCAATATTACTATTGAAAACGTTCTCAAGCTTGACGAATATCTTCTCAGGCACAAAACTGATGACGTCACTTTTGGGCGTGGTTTATAAAATGACGCTATAAAAATAGTGAAACGTCACGAAACTAAAAGATTCTCAAAAAAAAAGGCTAATGAGCATGCTAGATGTGCATACGGAATACGGGGGTAAATCAGGAGACGTCACCTGATTTTGCATCGCCATAGTAGAAGCGCGTTTGCCGCTTCTATCGTTTTTAAGAGTTCGATGGGTCCAAAAGTAATTTTCACTTCAAAAAATTACTTATACCAATTTTTAAAACCCTAAAACAAAAGTTGCCATATATAATGTAGGTACTTTTTTTTTAAATAAAGGTTGACGAGACGAGCAGGACATGTGCCTGATGGTAAGCAACTTGCTTGCCACATAACAGCACAGGGACACGCAGCTATTGGAACTTGAAGAGTCCAAATCATTACCTAGCACTGCACTCCGCTCGTCACCCAGAGATCTGAGATGTTATATCACTCAAACCCTGTAATTTCTCTGGAAAAATTGCCCTTCAAACCGGAACTCGGTAATGTTGGAACATTACTGCTTGGCGGTAGAATAACTAGCACTTGAATATAATAACTTGTGGCACTTACCCAGGCGGACTCTGCTAGGAGCACTACAATTACTTAACATTTCCTTATAAGGATGCAGGCTCATAACCAATAACCCTGTGTGGGCAGGTCCTTGGCTGAGTGGGGCTCCGTGGGGCTGATGGAGCGAGAGCTGAGACAGCGCGGCGGCCTGCTGCGGTCCATCGTGAAGGCGCAGGGGCTGTGGCACCCCAAGGTCAACTCCAACACCACGGCGGCCTTCACCGTCGACCGCAAGCGGCATCTGCTCTCCCTCGCCTCCATGTTCGGTAATCTATATATCGATGCCTCCGATGTGAGCTGTTGTATCTCCAAAATCGTGATTATACAGGAGGAGCGGTCCAAAGGCAACAAATTGCATTTAAATCGTCATTTCTTGTTATAATTTTGTTAAATTTGGTACTTATATGTATGTTTTTAATCATATTTTACCAAAATAAAACAAGAAATGACGATTTAAACGCAACGTTTATCTTTCGAACGCTCTCCTTTAAAATCACGATTTGTGGAGATACGATAACATACGTCGGAGGCATCGATATATAAAAATCAATGCTACTTTTCGTTTTAAGTAG
This sequence comes from Ectropis grisescens, assembly GCA_017562165.1. Lineage (NCBI taxonomy): Eukaryota > Metazoa > Arthropoda > Insecta > Lepidoptera > Geometridae > Ectropis > Ectropis grisescens. The sequence continues at coordinate 2,675,067 of CM029779.1, read as the reverse complement.
AGTTTACTCTTAAACGGCTGGGCCGATTTGAAGGATTTTTTTTGTATACGTTTGGGTAGGGCACTGGATGGTTTAGATTTACAAATCACCGCGGCAGATGGCGCTGCAGTTGGTATCTATGTTATTATCCGAGCGAAGCCGGAATGGGCCGCTAGTTGTAAATAAATATTGGTAGACATTTCATACACAACATCTAGTCCCATTCTAAACAAAGCTTGTACAATGGAAGCCAGATAGCTGGAATAATCGTACTAATATTAAAAAGTAGCAGCACCCCGAGGTTTTTGCGCGTGTAGGTCCCGCTCTCGTTATGCTAGGTATAAAAAGTAGCCTATGTGCTCTGCCAGACAATGATAACTGTGTTCCAAATCTCAACTAGATACTTTCACAAGTTCCGTTGCAATTGAGCAACAAACATATAACATAACAACACAAACATATACAAATGTAAAAATCTTTATTGCTCTTTGCAGGTAAAATTAGGTGGAACAAAACATTTTAAAAGCTGACCCATACAAACTGGCTTCTTCTTCTAGAGGCATGCAATATGTCTGGCAACACAGTTTCCATTGGTCTGAATTTATTCAATGAGAATAAAGTCTTCTTCTTCTTTTTTCATGAAAACCAATCAAAACCATCCAAACTTCCAAACATGTAATCTTTCGTATCTTATTTCCTTATTTCTACTAATATTATAAATTCTATGTTTGATGTTTGTTTCTCAGTCACGTCGAAACGTTTAAACGGATGGTGTTGAAATTTGGAACCCAGTTAGATTATAGTTTGAAATAGCACGTAGGCTAATTTTCATCATGGTGTAAAATAATAGGAACATGAACTACGCGTAAAACGCGCTGCTGGTATATACCCATCAAACCCAATTATGAATATTCTCCCCAGGCCCGTCTCCCGACTGGGTGGTGGGTGTGTCTGGACTGGACCTCTGCCAGAAGGACTGCTCCTGGGTCGAGTCCAAGGTCATCGACCTCTTCCCGTACGACGCGGGCACCGACAACGGTATCTCTTACATGGTATGTCACTTTATATTTTAACCGACTTCAAAATAGGAGGATGTTCTCAATTCACTTGTATGTTACGCGATAGCTCCGCCAATTCTGAATCAATTATTATTTTTTCTGAGAAAACAAATGATTATCTTGTATCTCTTTCCAGTCCCCGAACGCAGAGACGAACCCCCGGGAGAAGATGTACCGCATCACCCCCATGTACCCCGAGGACCCGCGCGCCCCCTTCTACAACCCCGGCGCGGCGGGCGTGCCCCCCATGGCGCGGCTGTACCTCACCCGGGACAAACTTATCTCCAGGTACTAGCATGAGGAACCCACTAAATGTTCCCACAGCTGGGACTCGGGGCCTTCTCTCGCAAGGAGAGAGTCAAGGTCATAATCCACCACGCCCAGTGCGAGATGTTGGATAACCCATGCCCTCGAGAAGTTCTATGAACATGTCGGTTTCCTCACGATGATTTCCTTCACCGTTTTTAAGTTAGTGACATAACGTACATGACCTCGAAAAGACAATGGTTCGGGTGGGATTTGTACCCGGGGTCTCTGGATCGCTCGATCTATCAAGACGCAAACTAAGCAAAACTTGTATATTGTAGTTGTAGAACCGACATAACTCCCCCCTATTTGCCTTTTCTCCTGCTAATCCAAGATATAGGTATATAAAACAAGCACCCAATTGAACCGGTGTCTGTGGAGTTGTTAAATTTTAAATTAAAAAAAATAGTAGTAGTAAGACTCTTTTTAGATTCTGCCTGGGGAAGTATTTGATTTAAGATGACGATTTTAAATTGATTTTATTCAAATATAGCCTCCTCTAATACAGCCTCCACAAAATACCGGATAAAATATATTTTTAAAATATACTTTCCTCAATGTGGGTATCAAATGAAATGTTTTGTCTAATAAAATACTATAAAAAATTCAAATCCAAGGTGGTCGGGAGTAAATCAGAATTAATTTTGTTATTGTCATTCCAGATCTTGTGATGAGGAGACTCTTTTAACAATGGTGGCCGAAGAAGCGGAGAATACTCAGTCGGTTGACAGACGTAAGTAAATAATTATAAAATGCAGCTCACTAAACGTTTCCCACAGCTGGAACTCATGATCTTGTCGCTGGACACTTTACTTTTGTCTGTCGAATTGCCCCCGAATATGATACCATAGTGCAGATTCAAATGTTCCCTAGCATCAATTGCAAAGTATGCTCGTCCACTTTGCTATATTAAAAAAAATTGTCAGTCACAGGGACTGTCGATAGAAGTGAAAACTTATAACACAGAATTTGATAGTACACTTTGCAAACTACGCGGGTGAAACCGGAGGGCATTGCTAGTCTGGAATAAGTCTTTAAAGCATTGGCGTCTAAATAAGTATTCTAAGCTTAGCCATCTAGACTATTTAACCATGGTTAGATGTGTAAACATGTAACCATGGTAACACACCATCCCCATAATTATATGACGCATTTCTAGATGCCCATGATCCCGAGTTCATCCGAAGATTTCTTTCCTTTATAAGCGTGACGATTGAGCTTAGTTCACAGTCACGAAAAATTTGTGTGGTGCGCCAAAAGATGTTTTCACTTCAAAATTGTTATAATTTGAGAACACCATAACCGTATTTTGTGTTGATTGTGTTTGTTGGCAGCGGAGTGCGCGGTGTCGGAGTGGGGAGCGTGGTCGGCGTGCTCGGTGTCGTGCGGCAAGGGGCTGCGCATGCGCACGCGGCAGTACCGGATGCCGCAGAAGGCGCAGATGTTCTCCTGCGACCGCCAGCTCGTCTCCAAGGAGATGTGCGTCGCCGCCGTGCCGGAATGCGAGTTAGTATATTTATTACTTTTCACAAACTTATTAGGTTAGGCTGGCCTAGTTGGTAGTAAGTATGCCTGTAAAGCCATGGGTCGTGGGTTTGATGTGACCCAGTGAAAATATTTGTTTGCAGCAGTTTCCGAGATTCAGATTCTACATATATCTTCTTCTCCTTAGTCGGTACACTCTGGGCAGAGTGGTCGTGGTCGTCATTTGCCTTCGTCAATGACCCGCTTTACAATTCGTCGCCATTCGCTCCTAGCAGCTATATATGTATATATGACCTATATACAAGAATAACTTGTTTAACGGTATAAGACAAGTATTATATCAGCTATTTGGCTCCCATGGTATACATCAACTACAAGCAACTGTAACTACAAGCTTTGGTTAGTGTGGAGCTAAATGGTGCTGTGGTGTATATACCTAAGTAGTATTATAGTATTTTAGTGAACCGGCAGGCTCTGAGCCGAAGGAAGGCGGCGTAAAATAGCAAATGACGATGTCGAGTCGATTACTAGCAGAATCCCAACCGGTAGTGATCGGCTCAACAGACAAAATCGGATTAGCACTAGAAATAGGTATAAAATCTGCTCAACTGCCCATCTTCCTTTAAATTCGATTCATTTATTTCGAAATGCTGCATTTCGCATTTCTAGATGGCCAATGGCCATGGTCCCAAGTTCGTCCGAAAATCTCTTGTCATTCCAGAGCGTGATGCTAGAATTCAGTTCACAGCCCACGAAAAATCTGTCTGGAGCGCCAAAAGAAGTTTTCACTTCAAAAACCGTGTTAACTTGGAACACTATTGCAGAGGCGACTCAGCACCGGCCGAGGAGGAAGCCACCAACAACGCAGCCTCGTTCGACGTGGACGGAGTCTGCAAGACCTCCGAGTGGGGCGCGTGGAGCGAGTGCTCCGTCACCTGCGGCATCGGGTTCAGCACCCGGCGCCGGTACTTCCTCAACCAGATGGGCCTGAAGAAGTGCCCGCTCGTGCAGATTGGTGAGTACAAAGAGTTTACATTATGGATAAGTCTCATGTCCATGTTCATGATCGTGTTCACAGTCACGTTCATGTTTGTGGTGGCGTTCGTGACTAATACCTACTTGGTTGCTTTTGCAGGCAACCAATTACTAGGATATTACGGCATTAGCTCAAGACTCATGAATGTGAGTGATATAGTTTTTAAACATTCGCGATTTGAACTCATATTGTAAGCATTAATTAATTTGGTTAAAGAATATTGAAAAATGCACAAAAAGTATATCCGAATCCGAATCCTAGGGATGATAAAAGAAGCAAAGAACGACAACGAAAAAGATGGAACGACAACTAAGGCAAGAAGAGTTGAAAAGAATTGCTGGTCCTGATTAAAATTGCCAAGTTTACAATTTTGCTTACTAACTATATATTCGCGATTCTGGATGCGAATCGCGAAAGACAGGAAGATCTGAAAAGGTAGAGGAGGCTTTATTTTGTCGAAGGACAAGCTGAGGATAAAATACCAATATTCTGCAATAATATTATCATATATAGTTAGTAAGCAAAATTGTAAACTTGGCAATTTTAATCAGGTTATAAATTATTATTTAATTACTTCGACATTTCGCCAGCGATACAACCGCTGCCGCAGTGGTCACGAAGTTACAACGAAGATGAAACTTTGGGGTTACTCGTAAATAAGAATTTTGATTGTGATTCAGTCCTGCGGTATTTTTACATTAATACGTGTCTGGTTTGCAGAGGACACCCGCAAATGCATGGAGCCACAGTGCACAGAGGCGGAGCCAGTGGAGGTGTCGGACCCGTCCTGCCCCGCCTCGGTGTGGTCCGCCTGGTCGCCCTGCTCCGCCTCCTGCGGCCGCGGTGTCGCCTTCAGGTCTCAATACACCCCTGTTACATGATAATAAGCTCTCTATTCACCCCTGTTTATTAATAATCAGATCTCAATACATCCCCGTTACTTTGGAATCAGCTCGCCATACATTACCCTCACGTCTCAATACAGCCCTGTTACATTACCCTCAGGTCTCAAAACATCCCGGTTACATTAGCCTTGCTTATAGCATATCTTGTTCACGCAGCGCAGAACGCAGCGTTAGCAGGCCTCCCACAAGGTGGACCAACGAACTGGTTAAGCTCACCGGAAACCGTTGGACCGGTGCGCGTGGTTAGGACTGCAAAGCGAGGGACTTCGTGATGATGCGTGCTGTGTCTGACGACCTTCTGCACCTGGCCAATCAACCGTCTAGCTCTAGCGAAAGTCTCTTAAGATGTTGAACGAATCGGTTTATTATTGAAAGTTATCAAGTTAGCGAGAATTTATCTGCGTTATTTACAAACATGAAGATCGCCTGAGCCCTGTGAGTAATGTCGGGTCTGTGTGTCAGGACGCGTCTGCTGCTGGTGCCGGCTGACCGGCAGCAGGAGTGCTCGGGCCGCGTGGAGCTGATGCAGCAGCGGCCGTGCCAGGAGCGCGACTCCTGCGCCATCGACATGCTCACCGCCAAACGTGAGTATCGCTTAGAGAGTTTATTTGATGTCAGATGGTCCCGCGATACATTTCGCACTAATTAGAGTATACTCAAGATTTCTATCAAATTTTGTTTACCGTAAGCCTCAAATAAACTGCTTGAGTGTTGGGATAGGTACGCAGTAAGTCAGTCTATATTTATTTCCATACACTGACCGCGCCAAGGCCGGAGTAAACTTAAACCGAATTTAAATAAATACACTCGAACCTCGGTCAGACACAATGTTCGCGACGAGTGATGTTTCGCACGAAACTCACAATTTACTCTATGCTCACAAATTACCTTCCCTGGTCTTATAACTAGAACGTAGAACTGATTCAACTACGCAGAACGTCCAACAGATAAGATCGTAAACATACGAGCCTAGTAGGTCTGCCGTGTCTTGTGCGGGGAATGATTTGTTTTCGTTAAGTTACCCGAGGCGTGTTGTTTAACATCAGGTACATGTCTTGCTCGTCTGGACACTGTATATTATAAAGAAAAGAAACATTTGAACATTTTTCATAGGGACTGCCGATAGAAGTGAAAACTAATAACTCAGAATTTGATAACTCACTGGAAACTACGGGGGTGAACCTGAAGGGCGTGGGCATGCCCATCTAGATCATCCGAGTTTACCCGAACATTTCTTTCATTTACAAATGTGACGCTATAACTCAGACCACGGAAAATCCAAAATGTGGTGCAGCAAAAAAAGTTTCAAAAATCGAAACCTACTGATATTATAAACGCGAACGTTGTACAGATGGAAGGATGCAAGGACTAAAAACTATTGAACAGATCTATATCTGGTTCAGAGTTATAGCATAGAATAATACAGGGAAATTTATAGGAATGGTAATTATTCTAAAAAATAAGGGTGCTAATAACGCTCAATAAAAAAAATGTTTAGAATATACCTTTTATTTTGACACTGTAGTGAGTTCATCGTCGTAGTGATCTAAATGGGATATATGATTAGACAAACATTTGCACTGGGTCGTAGGTAATCCAACCCACGACCCACGCTTCGTAGGCAGCCTTACTAGCAACTAAGCCACGAGGAGAGGCAAACATCGATGCCTCCCACATAAGTTTTTGTATCTTCGAAATCGTAATTTTACAGGATTGCAACGAGAAACATTGCAGAAAAATCGTCATTTCTTGATATATTTTTGTTTTGGGTTAATTATTTACTCAAATTTTACAAAAATTTAACAAGAAATGACGATTTAAAAACAATGTTTGTCTTTGGAATGCTCTCTTGTAAAAAAATCACGATATTGCAGATTCATCAACTTTCGTGGGAGGCATCCTTATAAACTTTCTCGATATCTGTGCATTGTATGGAAGGTAATAGACGATTTGTTGTGTCAGGTATCTGCATGGAGGCTGCAGATCAGGGCCCGTGCCGCGGGCTCTACCAGCGCTGGACCTTCGTGGCGGCCAAGGGCATGTGCGTGCCCTTCAACTACGGCGGCTGCCGCGGGACCGCCAACAACTTCATCTCGCAGGAGGACTGCCTCAACACCTGCAAGGTCATACTTGGTACGTAGCGAAACTAAAAACATTCTACACCTTTTTACGAAAATTGCACGGCCGGAGAAATACGAGATTTCCCACGCTTATACCTAGTTTGTATAAAAAAGGAGTGAAGGATGATTATTTTTAATTATAATAAACTATTTTCGTACAAAAAATTAAATCGACTTCAAAACCACAAATAAGCACTCAAAAGCGAAAAATAAACTAAAATCATTATTATAAGCGCTACTCACACATCTATTTGAAGTAAAAAAACCTAGGGGTCGAATTGATAACCTCCTTTTTTTGAAAGTCGGTTAAAAATAAATTATATCTATTTAATTGGATAACGGGACACTCACGTATATACGGTCGGTCAATCCGACTCGATTGCCAAACGGGCAGCCACCGCGCGTGTGCACTCGCCTTGAAAAAGGCCGCCGGACTCGAGTCGGATTGACCGACCGTATATACGTGAGTGTCCCGTTATCCAATTAAATATGTGTAACAACCACATTAATTTTAATACTAAAATAAATTATATCGATAAAAAATCCTTACACATACCTACTACCATGTATTTGACACGCACACGCATTGATAACTCTTTTGTTTATTTAAATTATGGTCAAATTTCGAGCACAGGGCTACGACTAGTATATAGAAACTGCTAACAACACTACTCCCTCGGCACCGAACGGCGACCTTATTGTCATTAGGGCAGTGTGGCCCGTGACGTCACCGTGACGTGGTCGCGCGATGAAGCCATCAATCAGAGTTATGTGGGTGTACCAGGTATACCGGTATACTTACGTGCTCTAGGTAGTTACCTACCTACCTTTATGCGAGCTATTCACGTGTTCATGTGTGACGAATATACTGGCAGCACTACTAGCGGCTTCACCCGTGTAATTTCTTTTCCCGTTATTTTCCTCCAATAAAAAGTAACTTGTGTACTATTCCAGACTAAAATCTTCAGTATTTCAAATGTTCAGATGATGCGACATGATTGAGCAACAAACATCCAAACTTTTGAATTTAAAATTTTGTCATCTTCCTCCTCCTTTCAACCTTTTTGTCCTTCATAACCATAGTTAGCCCATAGCGCTGTATCGCATCATTTTGCTCAAATATTTAAGTTAAGATGGACTAACGTCGAGAACGTTTGCTCCAATACACTATTCTCACCTCTCTCAAATTCGAATCCCGCGGGCATCTGTGTCTGTTGAGTTGATGTTTGTCGATGATGATGTTGTGATGTGATGTTTGTGATCACTACTTTAAGGGCTAAGGAAACCAGCTTCTACTGCGAAAACTGTTATTCGTAGATATGTATCATTCGCCAACCTTCGCTACTTGCTCTTTGTTAGCGTGGTGGATAATGGCCTTGTCTTTCTTTTTATGAGGGAAGGCCTTGTGTCCCAGCAGTAGAGACACAAAGTGTGCTGCATGCAAATCTTTTACAACTTTTTGACCTTTAAGCAAATGTTTGGATAGAAGCTTTTAAAATTACCCTTTAGTCAGTTTTCCAGTCCAGCCAGTTACTTAGCTAATAAACTCGTCTACATGTTTGTAACTAGTGGGTAGGCCTGTCAGTTTGTGTGATGGCTCCATCGTCCGCAGGGTGACGTCACCGCAGACGTCACAGGCCTATTTCGGGAGGGTTGGGGTGGACGTAATGTTACGACTGTGCACAAATACTTGTCTGGGGGATTCAGGTCTAACCTTGCTTTGATAGTTTTAAATGTTGTTGATATGCTATTTTTGAGCTAGTTGCCGAAGTTCCGAGTTACCCTATTTTACTAGCGTCCCGGTGGCTAAATAATAGTTAAGTATATGTAGCCCACTAAAACTGCTGATACTCGGGGTCTTTTCTCGCAAGGGAAGAGTCGAGCCCACAACTATTTATCCCAGTGCGGTTTGGTAGATGACACTTGACTTCGAAAGATTTTTCTTGGAACATGTCAGTTTCTTCACGATGTTTTCCTTCATCGTTTTTTAGCTAGCGGCATTGCACACCTGACTTCGAAAATACAGAGGTGCGCGTGCCATTCGATTGAAAAAAGTACAGAGTACTCTCCTTTAATGTCGAAGGTGACCCAGCAGTTTGGGTGTTACTATAATAGCAGAGTGGATCAGAATAAAATAGCTGAATAGGTGGGAATATCCTAGTTCAGTTTACTTATAATCGACCACAGGTGAGTTAGCGGTCAATTGCACATCTTAGTACGAAAGAAAACTATGGTGTTGTATAATGTATGAACTGAACAATAACAAAAGAAAGTACGTAAATAAAGTCTTGTTTAAAGTTTAACAAACGTCTGGTGATAATGAGCCGGCGCCCCGTCTCTGGCGGTGCGCCAGGGAGCCTGACTCAGCCGGGTGGCTCTCCAGTTGTTGCCACTCACAGATCCGCAGCTAAACAGCTGGATTGCTCGCTACTATCACAGTATAAAGACTGCTAATACTTCGATGCCTTTGATCTTGGCAGACATTTTCTCGTGTTCACAAATAGCACAAATCTGGAGGCTATAATCTAACTATGCTCCAAATATCAACCTGATCCTCAGACCAACTATTCTTAGAGGACGAGCTTAGTGCTAGCATACCCCTCTCGAGCCCATATGAATGTCAAATGAGCTTTATTTTAAAAAATGGTCGACCGCGTTTTTTACAGCGTTTCGTAGACGTGTGCATGTTTTGTTTAGCTGAGTAGCATTTGTCTTAGTTTTTGTTTATACAAACAGAGATTTGTTGCTCTTTTGTGAGTTCAAGCTTACAATCTGTGAAATATACGTTACCCCGCACCCAAAAAATGTGAAAAAGTTTGTTAACAAGCCAAATGTCCTTATGGTTAAATCCTCAAAGACCTGACCCGTTCAAACGTTCCGACATAATTGAGCAAAAACACTTCCAAACGTCTAAACTTTCGCATTTATAATATTAGTAGGATCTCAAATTGACATTGACAGAGGCAATTAGTTCTGCTACAAGACTCTTGCGAAGCTGTACCAAGGAGTTCGCCTTTCTATTCCAGTAAGGTACCTACGTATTTAAAGGCTAAAATTCGCGACCTTGGATGAGTTCGCGGAACTGTCAGATTACAGAGCTCTCGACGGACGGTTGACAGACAACGGAATCACAAGATTATATGATACAGAGCGGATATAATGATGACCTGCTTGGAGTACGTCACTCATCAGCCTGGCGGCGACAGCAACGGTCTTATTCAAGGTTCACAAACAAAGGCAATCTTGATTGAGATGATCTATAATTCTGTTCAGGTCATTTACTGACAAAAATTTAATGTTAATTAAATTAAATGGTAGGTGTTGTGTGGGTTCGTTTACCGCCGGCACCTCTGTGTAATTTTAGATTTTAGACGTACGAGTTTGCCATTACCCGTGGCTTGCATGATAATGATGGCTAGTGAAGGAAAACATTGCGAGAAAACCAGCATGTACCAAGAAAGACACATTTCATCCGTGAACCAGTATGATAAATTGTATGGCCTTGTCTCTCTCCTTATGATACAATATCTCCAATCCCAGCAGTGCGACCATAAAGGGCTGCTTGAACCAGTAACGGATCCATAACAAACCCTGACAAACACTTGGAACGTTTAACATCTATTACATACACATGGGAGGAGAATAAAAAAAAGAAGAGCTCGTTAATCTATACCTACGCTATCAAGGGAAAATAAACTTTATAGACCAAAGCGACACATACAAGTTTCATCTTACATCCCACGAATCCGGGTCTAAACTCTCGCTGATGCAACCTTCTGACGTCAGCTCGTGACGTCACTGGATCCAGATCTCGTGGGTTACGCTTGCGGACATGTAGTCAAGCTTACAGGTTTCAATCTACGATTCTGTACATCTACGGTTTTGATTATTCTCGCAGTTTATTAAAAATTACTATAAACAACGCTGTAATAGTTAAATATTCGTTATTTACATTTGCCCTGTCCTAAAGTCTGGTTGACCCGTCGACGTTTTACGCCATGTATGTCAAAAACTTTTCGACGAACAAAAAAATTCAACAATACTTACAAATCTTGTAAAGAATTTTAATTTCTACAACTTTGCTATGCTAAGATTGAGGTTAGACGTTTTAGCATGAAGACTAGCGAAAATAATTAACTTGCGTGCGTGCATAAATACCATCAATTGTATGTCTCGTCTTCTCATTACAAGAACTGATCGCCAATCTCTGTAGACTCTATAAGCGTGCTGGCAACACTCCTCATGTAGTAACTAGTTCTCCCACTAACTGTTTACGATTCTAGGATCGTAAAACATCAAACGTTTCCAGCTTTCGATTAGCGAATATGATTCATGTTGTTTGTGCCAGCGAGCGTACGGCGGAATGAAGTTCCGAGCTGATGGAATACCAACAATGCAATTATTGTACTCAACTTTTGTAAACTGTAGAAATGGCGCTCATATATGATTACTCAAGAATGGCTTGAGATCTGCTAAAAAGGCACCCTTGTTCGAAAAAGACTTCAAAGCCTTGAACATCATTATCGGGTTTTTATCGCATACTTTTCGGAGAGTGTGCTACTTGTTGTGCTCAACTTTGTAAACTCGATAAATGCCGCTCATAAATGATCACTCAAGAATGTGCTAGCCTTTTGGCAGGTCTGAACCCATTCGACTTTGACTTTGACAACAACCTTCTTCGGACAAGATATCAAAATCTGGAATATCGCCGCAAAATTGTTAATAAGCATAAGCATAAGCAGCCCACTAAATGTTCCCACTGCTGGGACTCGGGGCCTTCTCTCGCAAGGAGAGAGTTAAGGCCATAATCCACCACGCTGGCCAAGTGCGGGTTGGTGGATAATTAAAGCAAAATTGTTAGCTTATCGGTTTTTTTATCAGTTACATTTTGGAGAGTGTGCAACTGATCTGCGTGATCGAATTGCTCTTCCTTTTATTGGATTGCTTGTAGCTCGAAAGAGCGACATAGTTTCATGGTTAATGTTCTAAAGACTCGAATAGAGGTTTGACTCTAATTTTGTGATATAGGCTGTGGAATAGGTACTTTGCCTGAGTGGTTTTTCTCGATGGTTACATGTTTTAGACATCAGTAAGAAACATGCTAATAAAGATGTTTGTCCTCAGGAGGCGGCGCCCCGGGGGCTCCGCTGCCGGCCGCACCCCGTGGCCAGCTCCAACTATCCTGGTCTCACCATCAGCTCCATCGTACCATCAGCCAACGCCATCAACGGTAATCCTCACCATCACACAGATAACCCTGGGACTACGGCGAAAGAATTGGAATGACGTTTGGGTCAAAATTAGACTATAAAAAGATTTGGAATTTCTTGGGTGGTGACGTCACGTTTTCGCAAAAATCGTAACACTGAATTTTCAAATTAAATCAAAATCATTTTATTCTGACTAAAACTTCGTAATTTTCCGTATGTGAAACAAAAGAATTTCTTTAATTTGTGAAGAGGATGCATCTATTTCTTTCTCTGTTGATTGCTGTAATAATATCTTTAACACTGAAGTTGTCTTAATAGAGGAAGAGGAATAAATAACTTCTGGCGTGCATGGACAAGTACACACACAAACCAACACTTTTTATGCAAATATCACTTGGACATAATAAGCAGATTTCAAAATAGAACACAACCCAATTTCTTACAATAATGTTATAACTTACATCAAAAAGATTACTACAGAAGCACAACAAACCATTACTAATCCTTCGACAAGCAAATAAATAATTCCATTACGGCGCCATGACGTCAGTTCTCTTCCCGGGCTATCAAAAACGTATAAATCGTTGCTCTTGACTCAATTATTCAAGTTTACGGCTCGTTCCAGCTATGTTGTGTTATTCCACTATAGAGTGGAGAGTGGGTCACGGCCAACCCAAGCCCGGTGTCTAGAAATCAGTGTTTAATGCGTCCACCATGCTACCTCCTAACGAAATGTTGCGTTTGCTATCTCTATAATTTCAAGCGAATAGTATAGAGAGAGCGATGTTATAGCTAAGATAGTTTTAGTATTTTAGTTATGCGGTAACATTTTGTTTTTGAAGCGTAAACTTCTTTTTGGCGCGAAACAGACAGATTTTTCGTGGACTTTGAATTTTAGAGTCACGCTCGGGAATGATAAGAAATCTTCGGGTAAACTTATGACCACGGCCATTGGCCATCTTAGTAATGTGTCGGCATTCCCATTGGCCATCTATAAATGCGTCAGCATTTCTCATTTCTAGATGGCCATGCTCTTGGCCACGCCCTCCGGTTTATTCCCCGTTTTAAAAGTAAGCTATCAAATTCTGAGTTACAAGTTTTCACTTCTATCCTATGACTGCCAATTTTTTTTCTAAGTGACCTAAGTAGTATCTGGCATTTGGTGCCCCTACTACTTAACGGACTCATGGGTTAGTGCGAAGACGCAAGACTCAACCTATACCTAACTTACATACTAACATTCTTACGGTAATTACCATACAACTGATGCCTGAAAAATTCTTCTCAGCGAGCTAAGTCCTAGCTAATATCGAACTATCTGACTCATACATACAAACCCAGTGCAAGCGCTCTGCCAATTGCTGTCTGAACGTGCTCGCGAGCTGTGACGCGTTACGATGGCAAGCGCCAGGACGCGTCGGACGACACGGCTTCGGCAGACGGGAGCCAAAAATGTAACTACGCCTTTGAGCTCTCGCCCCGACGGGAAACGACGTGGTGCTTTAAGTTTGACGTGTCTGTCTCTTTCTCTGTGTGTTTGTCTGTCGCACACACACACATACATAGAGAGACACTTTCACTCTTAAGGGTATTATTATTATATTTCTGTTTCAGCTCCGTCTGCGTCTAACGACTGTCAGTACGGACAGTGGGGGGAGTGGACCAAATGCTCCGTGTCCTGTGGCACCGGGTACCAAACCCGCGACCGCGCGATCGAGGTAACCAATCACAACTCTCTCAACTCCTGAACTCTTCTTTAAAATGTCAAATTGGAATTTTATAACAGATCTTCCTGCGAATCGAGAAATACATCGTGAAGAAAACTGCTTATCGGAGCAGATTATACAAGTGGAAGTCTGTGTGAAATACTACTAAAATTTAGAAATTTTTAAATTGAAATTTAATATACAATCTATCATACTATGGCTACCTTTTATCGCGGGAAAATCACGAGAACGGCTACTACGCGGGGCGTAATGCGTAAAAACAAGCATTACGCATATTGCCAAGGAAAAGATGCATAAGATTCCGGAATTAAACTAGTGAGCTCTTTGTTTACAGCTATCATTACTTCAGTAGCTTATTAATAGCGAACATAAAATCATACAGAATCATCCCATTGACCGTGAAACTGGGCAATAAACGGGCCAGATATGTCGGAAACTCTATAAAACACATTAAGATATCATCGTAAAACCTAAATATATGGAGGCAAATATTTAAAAGATATCATTTATGACTATTATCACGCCTAAAAGTAGATGAGATCTAAAGTTGCTCAGATGTCGAAAATTTTAAACGCAAGCTTCGTTTGTAAAGAATTTACAAAAATAGTTGACGAGATAAAAATAAATATTGTAGCGAATTGAAAACTTTTTCCTTTCTGAAATCCGTTGAGACGTAGGAAACCGGAACATCACTATATTGCAAAGTATAGTAAAATGTACTTAGTGATAGTAACTGATGTAAACCGTGTATTAAATTCAATTTCAAATCATAACTAAAGCTGTACCTTATAATCATAAAGCTGTATCGTAATATATTTATTTGTTCGCAATCCTATTTTGTGGTTGTTGTCGTACCTTTTGTTTTCTTTTCATATCTCTTTTGATTTTAGAGTATCTATTATATTATATTAAATGAATTTAGAATAAGTTTTCCACTTATAAGCTCTTTGTTTTCCATTTAGAACAAATAAAAAATTTATATTTCCAATTTTTTTTAAAGAAACGTCATATACGATTTTACTTTACGGATAACGTTTTTACTCACGGGATAAGGTCAGCCTAATCCAACTTCGGCCGCATTCAGCGGTCTTTTTCATGAGTGCCACACAAGTAAGACCCGCGCGCGTGCACTTCAGACCGCCGAATGCTGCTGAAATTTAAGCCGTGCTGGACCGACCATACCACGCAGAGTTATTAGTTAATTAAATAAAGTGGGTGGGGAATCATTTTCATTTATTAGGTAAAAGTTTCAGATAATCTCTACGTATCTCTATATATAAAAATGTTATGTTGGTTTGTGTACGCTTCAAAAATCCGAAAAGTTCTGCACCGATCGAGCTGAAATTTTACAATGATATATAATCCGCATCAAGTATTGTTTTTATCTAATGTTTTCATCACAATGTGCCACAGCGAAGCGAGGCAGGGTACAGCTAGTTCCTTATAAATAAATGAAACTGACACAGTCACAAATAAATTAAGTAAGCTAAGAAGTTAATATAACGTTTTGGTAATACTAATAACGTTGAAAGTTTTAGTGCGTTGTGAAAAATGACAGCTGCTTAATGTAACGTGTACTTACGATAAACATAGCATCGGCACTCGTCGGGCCGTAATTATCTCAATAGTTTATCACCCGTAATTGCAGCGTACCTGAAAAGAATGACAGTGTCACGTCAATATAGCATTTTAAAAAGGGCTAAACATTTTTACCAAATACAAGGCTCATTCTAATTGCAATGGGAGTAGGCGGGTTATGTGAGCACAATACATATATAGAGATTATAGTAATTTCTGGCCTGTTGGTTTAGTTATTTGTAAGTCTGCCTACGAAGCCGTGGTTTATGGGTTCGATCTCCACCCAGTGCAAATAATATTTGTATGAAGAATGTAAATATTTGTACTGTGGCTGGGTATTTTCTATATATAATAGGTAGGTATGTATTTAAAGATATATAAAGTATTTTATCGGCTATAGGGGAGACAACCCCACAGTACAAGCTTTCCTTAGTTTGGGGCTAGATGCTGTTGTGTGTGAAATGTTCGCCAATATTTATTTTAAGAGATACGTGAGAACAAACACACACATTTACATATAACGCTAACATACGCCTTTATACAATTAGTATGATCCGTATTGAAAATATTACTCAGAACTTAATAGCCATTTAAATGGTTTTTAATTATCTTTCGATGCCATTTATATCACGATTAAGTCTCGTTCTAGTTCTAGTAAAGTTCTCAAAATGAGTCCCAATCAGTAAAAGTTTTAAGGTTATATGTGTGTAACTTAGTTTCTTAACAATTTACAAAAGCGGCATCGTTTATTTGTGGTGTTTAGTTCGTTGCTATCAATAAGTACGAGTAAATACATTATGATGGTACTTATATATCGGAGCGATTAGTTGTAGAAACTCAGTTTTATAATATTTCAAAGGCATTGTTATTCACAATAAAACTTACCTATCTACTAACACTAATATTAGATTGTCGTTGTTGGTTGGAAAGCTGCCTGCATAGTTTTGATTAGCTGCCTGTATAGCCCGGACCGTAGGTTTGATTCCCATATTGTACATATATTTGTGTGTGATAAATTCACATAATTGTTTTGTTATCGCCCCCGAAACCGCGTTCATCAATATCAATAAATCTTAAACTTTGAATGATGTGGTTTTCGAGCTTGTTCTAAGTTGCAATTTATAAGTAAAATGTCACAGCCAGATACGATTGATTTCTGGACTGGACGGTACTTACTATTTTACGATAAAATAGTTGGAATGACGGTAAAAAAAGGTTATAACTTGTATAGAATTACATTACATTAACTTTTCCTTATTAAACGATATCAAAGTGAAACATCTACACCGCTTTTCGAACAGCTCATTATTGAAATTGATAGATCTTCTAATATTTCAATTAATTCGTAAAATATCTTTTTGTAGTACCTTCATTTTCATTTTTTCAGAATTTACAGTTTAAAATAAAATAGTTATAAAACCCCCACAGAATAAAAACAAGTCTATTAATAAAAGCTTTAAGTAATTGCGCTGTCCGTCCCACGCGACTTGAAGCAGCAGTGACGAAGATTCAATCAAACCAAATTAGTGGCAATATTCATGACTATTTAATGGTGTCAATGGTGTCAAGTCTAGGGGCAAATTATGAGGAGTTATTGCTCTATGTCAGTTATTATCAGAACAGATTGGTGCCAAGTTCGCAGGTTCAAGGGCATCTTGGTGCGACCAGAGAACGGTGTCTGTGTGGGCAGTATATCAGGTTCATCCTTTAAATATTTGTCTGGTCTCTAACACCGCCCCTTCAGTCAATCACACTATTTAACAAGGTTAATTTCATAACTTGTCTAGTTAATTTAGCATTCTGGTTGAGTCTAAAATCTATTTTGATAATGACTGATGTAATCTGAGTCCAGGACTCGCTATGAGATACATCTCTATATACATAGAGATGTAGTAGTGCCACGGGAAAGTAAAATTTCCCATCACTCTACCAGCAGTGCCAAGCGGTAGTGCCAAAGGAAATAAACGAAATTATCGGGTATTTTAATGTGTCCCATTTCGTAGTGTCCAAAATAAATTGACCTCCGTTTATTATAGAATAGTAGTGAGTCTAAGATCAAGTTATATTTGTATGACAGTGACAAGCTCATCGTTTGGATCACCACTAAGTTTGCTTTTTCAGCATCAGCTGGCAAATGACATACTCTTGTGTAAAACACTCTTGACCAAAAGTCTTTTGAGCTTAAAAGAGTCTTGAGCAAATACTCTTGTAAAATAATATGATAAATTTCAAATCAAATATTGACGGAACTCAACATTTTTAATTTTTGTTCTAAGTGTTTTAAAAAGTTAAAATTAAGTTACTTGAGCCATGTATACGGTGTCTGTGGAACAGTTTCGTGCCCCCAGTCCGTTCCGTGCCTCAGTAATGGCTTCACTCACGTTTCGTGAGGAATACACGATTCTAGTTTATAGTTGCTATTACCATGATGTACTGTGTTGGCGGCAATGTATAAATTAGAAAATTGTTATGAAACTATTACTGGTTTTTGTTTTCATCCGTAGCCTTCTACTCGTATTACTAAGGTTTACTTGGTAAGAAGTCTGCCCGCGAAGCCGTGGCTCGTGGGTTCGAGCTAAAATATTTGTGTGATAAATACGAATCCCTATTAGTTCTGTCTAGGTATTTCTATGTATCATTCACGATTAAATAAATAAGTATTATATCAGCCAGCAAGTTACGGCTGGTCTAGTAGGGAAAACGGCGCCTGCCGATCCGGAGATCCCGGGTTCAAACCCCACACGCACCACTATCTTTTCGAAGTCATGTGCGTAATGCCGCTAACTTAAAACGGTGAAGAAAAACGTCGTGAGGAAACCGACATGCACCTAGAATCTTTCGAAGTCATGTTTCCCCCACTAACCCGCACTGCGTTAGCGTGGTGGATTATGGCCTTAACTCTCTCCTTGCGAGAGAAGGCCCGAGTCCCAATATTGGGAACATTTAGTGGGCTGTTGTTTGATTGATATCAGCAAGCTGGCACTGGAAAAACACCGACTACGTAACATGGGATGGGCTTTTGCCGCTTTAGACGGCGATTTCCCGAGCGCAAATACCGTAGTCCCGAAGCGCAATGAAAAAGGCCACCTTTTGCTAGTGTTAACTTCTATTTTATGTTTTGAATTTGTAAAAGTAGATTATGCTTACACAAGTTTCCATCGTTGCAGGCTCAGCCCGGGCCCGGCGGCGCGGCTTGCGACAAGCCTCTCAGAAGGAGAAGGCGGTGCTTCAGGAGGTGCTAAATTTTAACAAACATAGTTTAATATAACTATATACATTCATAGTAATTTGCGTGTTTACCAGTACGTAGGAATAGCGTTACTATTTATGCCACTTCAGTCCAGCGCTAGTGGTCGGACGCGATCTAATACTATCAAGTATTCTGGTCTAAAACACAGCTATTATTTATCATCCATTTTTCATGATAAATTTTACTTGATTTTCACCTAGGTATCATCTTTAGAGAACATTTACCAATCAATTCAATCTTGTGCGTGAAATACATACTCATATGTTAGTCATGTTCGCTCTACCATTAAAATACTTTTAATTTTAGATTTTTTTCGTAGTTATATAAGGAAAGCGGTAACTTTTGATGAATTTTCAAGCATTTAATTTTTATATGTTTTACACAGCTCAGGCCAAAGTTAGATAAATAAATAAAGATTTTTAGCAACATTATTGTTTGTTTCAATTAGTTTTTAATAATTACCCTGAGTATAAGTACCTATATTTGAGGTCTTAGTTTTGTATATTTCAAACATCATCATCATCATCATCAGCCGCAAGACGTCCACTGCTGAACATAGGCCTCCCCCCTAGATTTCCACAACGAACTGTGCTGCGCAACCCGCAACCAGCGGTTTCCAGCGACCTTTGTGAGGTCATCTGTCCATGTATTTCAAACATAAGACCTCATAATTGTGAAATCGAATACCGCTACTATTTCACAAGTAGATTTTTTTTATATTTCAAAGTGACAAGACGAGCAGGACATGTGCCTGATGGGAAGCTACACGCCTGCCTATAACAGCACAGTGACACGCAGCTATTGGAACGCAAAGAGTCTTAATCCACACACACCACACTGCGCTCGACACCCAAGTTCTTTTATCTCTATTCCCCGTAATTTTATTTATATCATATAGATCCTCTTTTTTCACACCAAAACAAAAAAACATTTACACAGGATTCGTTTTATCGTATAGAAGAAACTAGACCTACAATAGACGGCCTTGTCGCGAAAGCGATCTATTCCGGCAACCTTTGATTGATAGGTAGGTATTTAAATTTACATAGAACGAGTTTTGTTGTAAAGCACCAAACCAACTTCTGTGTAATAGGTGACCATATATGTCAAATCTGTGTAAGATTTCATGATCGGAAATTGAGTCTTATAACGTTGAAATAAATAAGTAATGGTAGATACATGTTAAGAATACCAATAGTTAGTTTTATATAGTTTTATAACGTTGATAAATATGATAAGATCAACACATTTAAACATTTATAGATCGAAGTCATAAATTCTAGTCACAGATGCTCGCATTGCGCGAGTGACTGGACTACTAACGACAATGTGACCGGACTGTGTCAGCAGCTGACTATAGCGCCGAGCACCGATGGTACCGATCCTTCTAAATTGTTTCCGAAACAATGGGGCGTGCAAAATGTGACAGACACCTGACGGACGACTGAAGAACGTGAGAACCAAGTATCTTTGACCAAGTGTATTGTATTGGACAATATCGTTTTGGCACATCCGACACTCCTTTCAACTTGATATTTGCAGAATAATGGAGATGAAAGTATCTTTTGTAGATGATATATCTTATTATTCCTACTAATATTAAAAATGCGACAGTTTGTGAGTATGTATGGATGATTGTAACTCTTCCACGCAAAAACTAACTACTGCAGTCGGGAGGGGAGTCGCAAGAACTCTGGAAGGGATTCCATAGAAATGTAGATAATTTATTTATGTAATTTGATTTTAGTGTCTATGAGTTTAAAGGTACAAGTTCGCCCGGAGACCGCGACACGAGACTGCGACACGAGACCGCGACGCGAGACCGCGAACGGAGACCGCGACAGGCACTTGATACTATGGAATTGTATGGGCGCCAGTTCGCGCCGAGACCGCGACAGGAGACCGAGACACGTGTCGCTAGACATGTGTCGCGGTCTCGGCGCGAACTGGCGCCCATACAATTCCATAGAGTCAAGTGCCTGTCGCGGTCTCGGCGCAAACTGGCACCTATACAATTCCATAGAGTCAAGTGCCTGTCCCGGTCTCGGCGCGAACTGGCGCCCATACAATTCCATAGAGTCAAGTGCCTGTCGCGGTCTCGGCGCGAACTGGCGCCCATACAATTCCATAGAGTCAAGTGCCTGTCGCGGTCTCGGCGCAAACTGGCACCTATACAATTCCATAGAGTCAAGTGCCTGTCGCGGTCTCGGCGCGAACTGGCGCCCATACAATTCCATAGAGTCAAGTGCCTGTCGCGGTCTCGGCGCAAACTGGCACCTAAACAATTCCATAGAGTCAAGTGCCTGTCGCGGTCTCGGCGCGAACTGGCGCCCATACAATTCCATAGAGTCAAGTGCCTGTCGTGGTCTCGGCGCGAACTGGCGCCCATACAATTCCATAGAGTCAAGTGCCTGTCGCGGACTCCGGGCGAACTTGTACCTTTTCACATGTGCCTAATGTGTTGTTTTTCCAGGCAATTATACAGGGTTATTGGAATTCAAGTATCCTGCATCCGTTTAAGTTTACGTTTTGTATATTTAACACCTGATTACTAGTAACCCTGTAGCCTGTAGTATTACATAATAGCCTGGAAAAACACATAGGCTCACTCTGTTCCCGGGAAAATAACCCACTAAGAGTGATACCGCAGGGCGCTGCTAGGAAGGTCATAATTCCCGATGACGAATAATAGCCCTAAATTTTAGCTATGGTATTATCATAAAATGAGCTCAAAGTGTTTCAAAGGCCGCACGATGAACGAAGAAGCTCAGGATCGACGGAATTAGAAGAGACAAGTATCAACGGTCATAAAAATACATAAAGCTTTTACAAAGCCTCCTCCTTACCCAAAATCAATTTGAATCCAAAGATGATAATTATCACTATTTGTTACGACGCTGATCTAAACGATTTTAACTGTTTGGATTAGCATCGTAGCAGAAAGATGGCATGCTATAGAGCATACACCTAAGTCTCAGCAGCGAGTTATACAAGGTAAGTAAGTCGAGGTGATCAGACCTGTCTAGCGACCCGGCAACGACCTCTCGGGGACGGCGGGCGTGACTCAACGACTTGAAGTTTGCTTTTGCCATTAGTTTAAGCAAGAAACCGAGTAAAAGCAGGGTTCGAATTACTCGAGACATTTCATGGCCGATTTGACAATATTTTCAGCTAGGCTATACAGAGTAAGGTTTTAAAGTTAATCCTTTACCTGAAAAGCGAAACAGCGAGTATAAACGATGAAGGAGTCATCGTAAGGACATTGGAGTGTTTAAATACTAAAAATCTTTATTGCTGTTTGTAGGTAAGATAAGATGATACAAAACATTTTAAAAGTTGTCCCATACAAACTGGCCTCTGCGAGAGGCATGCAATATGTCTGGCAAGACAATTTGTTGTAGTCTTAATTTAGACAATGAAAAAAATTAAATTATAGTCAGCTGATTAAAGTCTTCTTCTTCCTCATCTTCTATTAATTATTTCTGTTTTTTATTTATGTCATCTGATTCTTCTTCTGATTATTTTTATTTATGTCATCTGGTTCGAAGATAGACATAAATATGTTGAGATGTGTTATCTGCAAACCCGTATTTGACAAGCGAGATGGATGCTAGCATTGACTCTCTCCTTGTGAGTTAATGCCTCGAGCCCCAGCAGTAAGAACACAAAGATGGCCGCTTATGCGAATTTCTGAAAATCCAACAAAAAAGCTTCAACTTTAATGTGAATCATCCCGTCATTGAACTTGAAGTTTACTGATGATGCAATGATTGTACTTCCATCATCAACAACGAAAGAGGTGCTAAAATAAAACGCGGAATTGTTTCTTATGAGATCACTAAGTTGATTAAGTCAGCGTAATTTGTGCAATTAGCTATCTTAGATTATTTTTTTAATTCTTCACTAACAATGCTAATCAAAGGAATGTTCCAGAACATCATCATCAGCCCGTGTTCGTCCACTGCTGGACATAATGTTCCAGAACAAAGATCAGGAAATTTGTAATTGTTTCTTCACAAAAACAGATATAGGTAAATATTATGTAAAGTTTGTTTTACGGACGATAGTTTAACGTGACAACATCATAACAAAACATTGATAGATGCGGCGCAAGATTATAATGAGCGTAACGGGACAATGAGTGTAACGGGCCGTAACGGGACACTTTTTCGTGCATGCAACCGGGGTTCATTGATTTATTAGGACTTTGTCACGTCAAAAGTACAGAACTGGAAGATTCAAAATAAACGACTTTCTAATAAACTTTTTAAATATTAAATAAACCAAATAAACTGGCAAGAGGAACTGAACGTATCGCTTTTTTTTAAACCGACATCGGTAGGTCCTTTACACTAACATCACACTGCTGTTATCACCATATATTTTCCGACCACGTTATTTTCCTGAAATTAAAATAAGTCTTTGTGTTATTGCAGACAATAATTATCTATCACCAAATGTAATTCAGATCCCTTCTGCAAGTTTTGCGTGAAAGAAGAGCAAGCACCGTTGCTAACAATAAACGAGATTGGGTACTGCGCTGGTCAGTCTTGGTCGCACTGTATCTTCGTTTACCAGCTAAACACGACCCACAATTATTTTTAAGCTCAGAAGTAGGTACAATAAACAGCGACAATAAAAACAATAATCTATACTAATATTATAAAGAGGAAAGATTTGTTTGTTTGTTTATTTGTAATGAATAGGCTCCGAAACTACTGGACCGATTTCAAAAAATTCTTTCACCTTTGGGAAAGCTACATTATCCCCGAGTAACATAGGCTATATTATATTTAAAAAAAATTAGGAATCTTTACTAAAACTCCAATAATGTAACATAAAGTGTAAAAAAAAGACCTGAAAAATTCCTTACGTCGCGTGCGCTGCGAAAACTATTGATGATAGAACAAAATCATTTACTACGACTTTGCAGAACTCATCATTATCTACAAAAAGTGTCGCGACAGCATATGTCTAAATATTATAGTTATGTCACAGTAAACAGTTTTTTATTCTAAAATATTAATTTATAGGTATATGCCGCCTCTTGAAAAGGCTCTTCATTTGTACCTTGGTATTAATCCTTATCAAAATAAATTACTTTATATTCAAGACGGCTTTATTACCCTTTTATAACTATTTGAATTATTAAATTCGGACATTTCATTCGGAAGATATTACGAGTTTAAAAATGCAAGTATTAGAAAAAAGTCGCGTGGTTGTCGCTCACCGCGCTCAGCTAGCCAGCATGCGATGTAGGCTCCATGTAAGCGTCACTGGGGTACGGGGGGGAGTCAATGTAATAAAATAAAGTGCCGCGCGGCTACTCGCGCGATCGGCTCCCTATGCAGCGGTCGTGTGCGCGATCGTATGGTTTTAGCTTGAAAAAATTTTGAATTCGTTTCGTAGGTAAATAAGTATATGATAATAAATATTATATTTTAATGTAACTATTCAAACTGCTTATAGTAGTATTTTATGGGTATTCCTGTTCAAAATTGCAGCAAAAATTTAGTAAAAGGTAGTTTTCTAAGCCCACATTTTTAATTTTCTTTCAATAAGTACCTACTACTTACCTAATAATAAATATTATATTTTAATTATTCAAACAGCTTAGTACTTCATATACTTAGTTCAATAAGCAAAAATTTAGTAAAAGCCTGTTTAATTATTTATTTCCTTCTATTTTTCATTTTATAATGCCCAAAAATGCCAAAAAGATCAAGATCTCAACTTTCTAAACATAGTTCCCAGGCGAGGGCAATAAAAATACGGCGTAATGAGGAATCTTCATCAGAAATTGAAAATCGCCTTGCAAGTCGGAGAGAATATGCGTCGCAATCGCGTGCTAGAGAGTCAAGTATCGAGCGTTCGCAGTGGATTGCTGAACAAAATTTTATCACTGGCCCAGCAGCTGGTCATCTAGCTCATATACCGAGGATACCGATGATTCCAACTGATCTGCCAATCCCTTTTAAACGACTTCAGTTTCCGGTGAAATCATCTTTCGCGTTAACTGTTAACAAGTCCCAGGGCCAAACCTTCGAATTATTAGGGATCGACCTACGAAAAGAATGTTTCACTCATGGCCAACTGTATGTTGGCCTATCACGTGTCGGAGCTCCTGAAAATCAATTTATTTTGCTGCCACAAAATAAAACTACTTCAAATATCGTTTACAGGGAAGCTCTGACTCACTAAAACTAATGGCTTTTGTTTTGTAAATAATATTATATATGTATAAAATTTTAAAATAAAAAATACAAAAAAACATTAATAAAAAAAATCATAAAAAAAAAAAAACTTCCTTTATAATTTTACTTTTTTTTTGAAACCCGATACAAAAAAAGGTTGTATGTGTGCGTGTATGTACCCGTGCGAAGCCGGGGCGGGCCGCTAGTTAACCAATAAAAGTAACAGCAATTGCGTTAATCACAATTACACGAATGGTCTGTCATTTCGAAAGATCAAGGAAACATTGCTCACGATTGTTGAAGTAGTTAGTTCGTGGAGGAAAAAAAAAACAGCGGCTTACAAACTTCTCTTTGGTAAGTACAAAATGTTTTCAGTGCTCGTTTAAAATTTCAAATATGAGTGCCTTTTTTCTTTTATCAAAACTGTTATGAACATTACTACATTTAAAAATGAACACTATTTACCTAGCTACTTCCTAAAAGTAAGTACAATAATTGAGGTAATTCATATGTACATACCTAGACCGATTAGGGTCTAGATAAAAGCAAGATTATCAAGTTAGTCAATTAGTTTCTACCAGGGTGCCTAATTGCCCATGCCATGGCAGTGCCTAAACGTTGAAGCAGCATTTTTGTCCGCTAAATAAATTCTCAGCCCAAGGGCCCAATGTAAACTAAAATTTACATCAGCCGAGATGGTGGTCAAGTGTAAACATATAAAAAAGTTGAAAACTAAAAGCGGAGGTGGCACCACTAATGTACAGATACAAGTTTGTCAGGTAGGCTTGCCCAGGTGGAGACTGTCTCACGACCTTGGACGCAAGGTCCAACATTGTGGATGTGCAAAACGAATTGCAAAAAAATACTGGCAATTATAAAGACGAAGGGCAAACTGCGTTGTTGAGTGTTTTAATTATAGCTTTTAAAATAAGATATATGCGTCAGTATGTTGGGGGCCTTGCCGAAATCTTCGAAATGTATTTTTTCAGAAAAGATGAACCTATGTTTCAAGTATTTTAATTTTATCTGTTAAATTACATTCTACTAATATAATAAACGAAAAAGATTGGATGTCTAGATGTTTGGGATTGAATTTCTGTTGCTCAATCACGTCAAAACCGATCGGATTGAAATTTGGAACACAGGTATAAATTTATGCGGCCTGGAGTAGCACATAGTATATAGCAAATATTTGTACTGTATCTGGGTGATTCTATGCATAATAAGTATGTATTTAAAACTATATAAGTAAATATGTATATCGGCTATCTGGCCGCCATAGTACAAGTTTTGTTTGGGGTCAAATGGTGTTGTGTGTAAATTGCCCACCAATATTTATTTATTTTATATCGCGAGAAAATTACGGAAACAGTAGTTACGCGGGCAACACCGCGGGGCGCTGATAGTTTGGTATATGTTTGAAGGTACGACGACCTCATGATTGTCAAATCAAATGTTTTCGACTCTAGGTTACCACGGCAACACGGCATATACCTTTATGTATTCCGCGAAAAAACTTCATAGTCTTGAACATCGCCGCAAAATTGCTAGCTTATCGGTTTTATAACTGCGGAGAGTGTGGAACTGATCTGTATGATACCACCTTGCCCATCTTTCTATCGGGCTGCTCGTAGCTCGAAATCTTGACATCGTTTCATCATTGATGTTCCAAAACACGAACGAAGACGTTTGACTCTACTTTTGTGATAAGAACGTCTAGGCTCTAGAATGCGCTGTCTGAGTGGGTTTTTCCCGATGGTTACAATCTTAGTGTCTTCAAATCGAGTGTGAATCGGTTTCTTCTAGTTAAACACGTTTCATCGTAGACCGCATTGTCGCTTAACAGCAGGCGACATGGCTGTCAAGTGTAAACTTATAAAAGTAAAAAAAAAATATTTTTTCAAGTGCATATGTCAAAGTTTACACATCACCACTTTCTATGACGGTGAAAGAAAACGTCATAATAGTAGGAGAGGCCAAGAGGGGATTTCGGGATTTACTCCAGCGCGGCCGATTAATATACAGTGGGAAACCTTGTACCCGGTAAAGTAGCTCAACCAAATATCAAACCTCACATAATATCATTGCTTTGCAAGGTTCCCCACGAAACCACCCCTTTGACTTTGTTGGGACAGTAAAATGAATTATATGTTTGTGTTTGAAATTAAATCAACATGTGCTCACGCTCTGTCACTTCCATACCCCTCCTCCTGCACACAATCACACATATTAGGTATATGTATATTTATTTACTCAGAAATTTTTGCCCCATTTCCACACACACACACAGTCACACACATACATAAACACACACATAAACACACACACACACACACGCACCCACCAATACACAGACACGAACACCTGAGCTTCAATAATTAGCTTGCAATTTTATTTTTTATTTTTTTCTTCAACACAGATACTACGTAATTGTAAAATTGTAAATTTATTAAATTGTCGTTTTATGTATAACACCATCCAACACGCGGAATTTGTGTAAACCTAACAGAGGAATTCCAAGATACCGGCCTGGCCGAGTTTGGGTTCCACTTTCTATTTGTTAAATTGTAATTGTCTAACTTGAAAACTGAATAAAAAAATTTATCTTATCTTATCTTATCTTAATATGAGCCCCAGATATAAGGCCGATTAAGAAAAAAAAATGTTTGACCATCAGTTAGTTATTCTCGAGCACGTCAGATTAAGATAGGGTACGTTATTTACATGCTAAGAAGTGTATATTCCACTAATCTGACAATTCGAGAGCGACACAAAGAAGGGGGAGGGCTACAAAGTTATTAAAAAAATATTTCTACATTCTCGAGCGAGGCTATTTTATTTTAAAGGAATGAATTCAACAATAACGAACATATAATATCCAAGGATTCCACAAGCCGAAGTAGCAAAAATAATTAGTAGCAAAGTAATGAGACGATCTTCTTAGCATTCCATGGATTCACCGTGCGGGTGCCGGGTCCATCGTGTGGCAGAGAGAGAAAAACTCGAGTAGTTCCCGAGACTTGTGACTCGGGCGTAGGTTTAAGGGGCCCCTTTCTGACGTACATCAACACTCACCTTCACCACTCGTTTTCTCTCCTGCCCAGCCAAATCTGATATGAGCCTACTAGTGCAGCTTTAGATACACGTTCTAGTATAGAACTTACAGCACTTCTGGATAAGCCAAGGTCTTTCAGTAGGTTTAGAGAGATTTTGCTGGTATACCTCTCGCCCCACTTCTACAGCGTATAAACTAACTACATAGCCGTTTTTTGTTAATTCGTTTAGGAGGTCGTAATACTTATTTTGTTTCATCGCGTGGTCTTTAGGTATATTAGTTTCCCACGGTACGGTAAGTTCTACAAGGACTATGCGTTTCGTAGCTCTAGAAAAAAGGAAAATGTCCGGTCTGGATGACGAAACACCCACATCCTCTGGGATTTTGTAGTGCTTTTCATATGTGTCCATTAAAATAGTCCAATCAGGTGCTGTACCCAGGATTGAGTAAGGCTTGTTCCTGGAGTTTGAAGTTGAGCCTTCTTTTACAAAGTTAATTTGTCTGTTGTTTGTCGTCAATCCCTTTTGGGCTCATGGCTTCACGTATGATTTCAAGTACTCTGTCATGACGCCGTGAGTAATGACCCCCATTAAGGAGCACCTTGCATCCCACCAATATGTGCCTTGCTGTACATATCGCCTCTCCACAAGTATAGCAACATTTTTCAGAGGCTTTTCCCACCTTACCAAGTTACTCTGGTCAGGGAGGGTCATTTGGAATGCATTTAGATAAAATTTTAATAAGGCAGGGGACCAGTCATAGATCAAGGTGCGCCATTTTAGAGCTAATGGGATACAGAACTCACCTATGGCGTGCACTTTGTAACCGTCATTTTCGTCTTGTTGTAGAAAGGTTTTTACCATGTCTCGGTCTTCCCTTTTTTTTCTCGCACCCAACCCAGCAGTATTTACTTGTGCACCTGCCATAAATTGTTTATGGAATTGAAGTCTAGATTCCAGGTCTGAAGCAGTTTTGTCTTTTGGGAGAGATGTAATTAATTGTCTTATGACTTTCCCAAAACATGCGTTTTTGTAACTCTTAGGTGTTTGTAAAGTTCAGACGGTTTCTTTAGTTTCAGCCCAAAACTATTGTGATCCCTAAAAGAGTAGAGGATCAGCCGGATGTGCCAATCCGAACCATGACTTCAATATCTTTATGACATTGGCATCTAGCTTTGCCAGGAGAGTTTTACCGATGTCATATACTAGGAAAGGCCAAGTGAGACGTGATGTGAGGTAGTTGTCATATATCCATGCTTTTTGATATTGCTGATAGGCTGCTGGTCTACCTTATTGAGGTTGTTCATGAAATTTTCAACAACCACCTCTAATGATGGTGTACGTCCTTTGTGATCTATCTTTCTACCAAGAAATTTGAAAGGCACTGCCTCTGCAATTGTGGCAACTCCTTGGCCACTTATGGAGAGTCCCGGATCGTAAGACGTATATTTGGTATTTCTTCACCCAGACAAAGACAATGACATTTAGATGGTTTTGTCCTCATTCCTCCGTCCATGTACAGAACTCATCGACTTCATTCAACAATTCTTGACACTGTTTGGGATTACGTGTAAGTATTGCAAGGTCGTCCGCAAAGGCCAAGATTGACTCAGTGTACTTATTGTTGATTTTAAACCGGTAGCCCCATTTCTTTTCACGGGATATTAATTTGTCTACTAAAATATTTATAACTATATTAAATGCTATTGGTGATAAGCAG
The DNA here is from genome assembly GCA_017562165.1 of Ectropis grisescens. NCBI lineage: Eukaryota > Metazoa > Arthropoda > Insecta > Lepidoptera > Geometridae > Ectropis > Ectropis grisescens. The sequence goes on along the minus strand of CM029779.1, from coordinate 2,645,445 downwards.
CACCCTTGGAATAGTCCTACATTGTATTCAAGTGGTTTTGTGTATTCCTTGTTTACTGCTATGACGAATTTTAAGTGGCAATAATAAGAATTAATTATGTCAATAATTTCAGCAGGAAAGTTATACCATTTTAGGGCAAATATCATAAGTTCATGCTGGACAGAACCAAACGCGTTCTCTAGGTCTATCCAGCAGACTGTAATTTGCCTCTCATGTGTTCTGGCATCTTTCAAACTTTCTGCTAGTAATGTATTGTGTTCCAGGCATCCAGAAATACCAGGCAAGAACCCTTTCTGGTGATTGGGCCTGAAATACCTATTGCTGGTCATAAATGTGGTCATTTTTGTTTGCAAAATACTGAAAAGATTTTAGAAATTGTATTGGTTAGGGCTATCGGTCTGGTGTCTTTGGGATGAGTTACTTCCTGCTTTTTAGGGATGAGGACAAAATTGCTCTTCCAAATGCTACTGGGACTTGCTTTCTTGACCAGATCTTAATGAATATATTCAAGATATGTTTACGAACTGATGGACACTTTTTATACACTATGTAAGGAATGCCATCTGGGCCAGGAGCTGATTTAGTAGTTTTCTTTTTAATTTGATAGTTTACTTCCTCTTCACTAGGTGGGGTGCCTTGAAAGCCTGTCAGAGGATCATTAGGTCTTTGGATGTTTGGTTCTACGTACGAGCTCCCGCGTTTAGGCACTTCGTATGTGCTTTTAAAGTGATCGTAAATTTGCGCGTTAGTCAAGATAAGCTTTCCATTTTGCTCCCTGAAAATATTTTTGGAGTATCTTACTATATTTTTGGAGTTAACTCATCAAGCTTTTTTTTTTGAAAATCTGTAGCCGCGAAAAAAAGGTAGAAAAGAAAAGAAAAGGTAACATTATCCAACATTTTTTTCTTCTTATTACCAAAGCTTTGCAATCCAACAGGTCTCTATGACGCTCGAGTTACTCCCCGTTTAGCATCGTGGGCTCACCCACCATAAACAAGCGTATTTCAAAAACACCTTTGTGTCACCCGTCAACGCGCACTCTCGTGGTGAATTATAATTATAATTTCTTCACCGTTAAATCCAGCGGTAATGGCGCTTACCGACGCCAGCATGACTCGAAGATATTTTGTCGAAATCTAAGGTTTTCATCTATATCATTTGGACTGGTAAATAGATAGACGTTTATTTTGTTTCAAAGACGTCTTTGTTATGGCTATGTTTGTTCTTGATTTTCCATTAACTTTTACGCTTAATCACATGAGGGTAAAGTCATGGAACAATCTCTGGTTTGTAGAAAAGTTATGTATTTTACATAAAACGATAAAAACATATAAACGATTTCATAAGTATATGTAGCCAAATGGTGATGGTAATAATTTAGTACCTGCTAAAACATTTCTAGTACCTACGTAGTTTGGAACTGCTTTTTTTTTACTGAAAATTATTAATTTTATTGGTAGATTTTTTGTATATCACTCTATCTCTCTCTACATATAGTCACTCTATCATACGAGTACATATAGGTACCTATAGGTACTAATTAATAATATTAGGAAATAATAATATTTAGGAAATGTATAGATTTCCTAGGAAATGTGTCTAGTATAATTTATTTCATACATTTCCGGGCGATTTTAGGAATTACATACATTTCCTAGGAATTGTATACAATGACGAATTACATACATTTCCGTTAACACATATGTATACAAATGGAGTATAAGAATTTAAGTGAAGTTAAGTCATTATTTTGGGAGTTTTAAAGCGTCTGTTAAGCAAAACGGCCGACGGAAAGTGTCTGGGAGTATCGGGGCCTTATTTTTAAAGATATTGCCTATAACATACGTGAAAATCAGTCATCAGAAAATACGTGAAGTAAGTAATGTATCTTCTGGACCCCATATCTCAAAATTGGAAAATTCGTGACGTCTGGCGGCTCCTGGACCATTATGTACGAGTATTTACGCTCTCACGGTAGAACGCGTTCTTGTCCTGTTCGTCAAGTCACTCTATCATACGAGTACCTATAATAGGTAGTATAGGTAGTACCTATAGGTACTCGTATGATAGAGTGACTTGACGAACTGGACAAACCTGTGTCTGATAGTAAGTAGCACACCATCTCAGAACAGTAGTGTTACGTAACTATTGGAACATGAGGAGTCTAAATTATTACCCGCACTGCGCTAGTCACTCAAAGATAAAAGGTCATATAGCTCTATGCCCTGTAGTTTAAAACATCAGCTATCTTGTTCCCATTATATCTAAGTTTCCCTTAGTCTAGGGCTAGTCAGTGTTGCTGTGTGATAGCTTTCCGGTAAAACTTATTAATTTTATTTTACCGTGACAACGTCTAATAATAATAAATCGATGAACGCCGGCTGCATGCACGTAAAAGTGTCCCGTTATGTACATTGTACGCTTGCGTCGCATCTATGTTCATCTGTGTTTTGTTATGTCGTTGTCATGTTAAACTATCGTTCGTAAACCAATCGACTTTACAGGCCACTAATTTTTACTTTTTTAGTATGTCTTTTTTTATCTTTAAAAAAAATTAAGCTGTTTATAGAAAAATTTTTGCCTAATAATAATTTGAAAACCTTCTATCATGGTTAATACCTACGAAAGCATTTTGTTTCACACAATAGACATTGAGGTTATACCAGTCTGTTCTGATGACGTCACTGACCTAAACCAAGGTATTGAATGCCAAGGACACAGTCGATCTGTCTGTTAGTGTATACATTAGTAGGTATGGTCATGTTATGTCACATGCCAGCTGTGTATTCACCGCTGCTATTCCAGAATATTTACTCAAGGGTTCCAAGTGCCAAACAACTGTCAAATTTTAGAGCAAGATCCAATAATTGTCGAAAGTTTGAGACCTCAAACGAACTCAAAAGAGAAGAGAATTGCGCTAGTTATATAATTCGGTGATTAGGCGAATATGAAAAGCTTGTTTTTTTATACCGTCACCTATGGGAAAAACAGAAATCTTAAGTAAATAAAAAATCTTCTGGGACCTTGACAAAACTTTTAATTTAGCGGTGTCTGCCTTTTGGGAATTTACTTATAAACATATTTAATTTTTTTTATTGCATAAAGTTTAGGTACATTGCGAAAAAAAAACATAATAAATAAATATTGGTGGAAATTACCATGACCTTACGTGGCCTTACGGTGAATTTATAGGGAATTACGGTCTTTGTAATTCTATCATTAAATACAAAAATAATAATCATTGCCTGAACTAAATGCCAAAAAGCTTAATCAATGTTCCGATCTAGCCAAAAGCCAAATTAAAGTTGCATTACGTCTAATGGCAAAACTGATAGCAATATATCAATTTCACGGTTGTTTAAATAAGGTAAATTATTATTTCTGTCATTATTTTGGTTTTTACCTATTACAGATCTAGATGACACTCAGTGGCCTTCGTTTTTGTGCTTTATATTGTGGTTAAAGCAATTATATCTAACTAGTAGCATCCCATAGTTTATTCATTTATCTTTCTTTATAGATCACATTTTGATTTATGTTTATGATTTTTTCTTGTTAATAATTACGACAAAAGTGTATGCTTAACTTTTACGATTTGAACTTATTTCGGATACTCTACACACGAATTAACCGCACCTAAAATAATTTTTAATAAATACTTAATTATATCTTAGAAACGTCAGGAGGTGCATAATTGAAAATAATTTAGATTTCTACTAATTAAACATAATATGTATATGTCACCGTAAATATAAATATTGTCAGTGTACAATAAACCACCTAGAGTCCCCTGTTTTGTGGCAATCTATTCCAAGTTAAAACAGTTGGATTGTAAAATCGCGACACAATTATGTCAAACTAAGAATGAGCTGTTTGCCACGCTCTAGTGCACCTGACAAGGACGCTCGTAATCTACGTTATGGCTACCAACTACCTACCTACATAGCTACTGGCTACTTTCTGCCTGTACCAATCTATTATATGCCTGTACTGTGAGCTGTTGTTGCGAAGACATTGCGATAAAAATCTCGTTCGGCATTACGTGTAACTCGAGTTGTATACCTACGCAACATGAGATACCCGCTACTGTTGGTAGCATACTTGCTGAGTGCGAGTTTTGTCGATAAAAAAAAACGCGTTCTACCGTGAGAGCGTAACTCGTACATAATGGTCCAGGATCCCGAAGCCGCCAGACGTCACGTATTTTCCAATTTTGAGATATGGGGTCCAGAAGATACATTACTTACTTCACGTATTTTCTGATAACTGATTTTCACGTATGTTATAGTCAATATCTTTAAAAATAAGGACTCACTCCCCAATACTCCCAGACACTTTCCGTCGGCCGTTTTGCTTAACAGACGCTTTAAAACTCCCAAAATAATGACTTAACTTCACTTAAATTCTCATACTCCATTTGTATACTATATGTTATTATGTCGCCAACAATAAGCAATCAGTTATCCAATAGGTGGCACAGCAGTCCTAAAAAAAACCCTACCATATAGCTACTGCTATCTAGTACGTATTTTTAGGGACTGTTTACTTACGTATTTGGGCAGATAAGTATTTTCGTGTCACACGAGTATTGCGAATTAGAAGATCTAAATATAGATCTAATCGCGTTACGCGTACCATTAAATTGTCTACCATCCGCTAATGGAGCATTAGTAAGCAGTTGTAGCCACTTAGAAGGCCAGCAGGATTTGTGGGCTGTCTGTAAGGAGCGCACGTTTAAGCTCGCGGAAGCCAAACCACGAGTTATTCTGTATGTTATTGTAATTGCACGTAAAAAAACAAAACAAAGACAAATTGAGTCACGATCTTTTGAGCTTTTCTGGTGAGCCTGAGTCTGACTTCATCTTATTGAAGTCAAGGACAAGGATTTGCCGAAACGGAGGTTTTGTGTTCGCCAAAAGTAAAGAACTTTATTGGTGACTCCCAAATTTGAAATTTGAGGCCCCATATTTAAGGCTGCGACCGCTTCTGGATAGGTCTACGTTTTATTGCGATTTGTCTTTTGTTACTCGATAAGGATATAACACGTTTATTTACCTCTAGAATGTACCTTTTCATTTCTTTCATTTATTTCGTTCATATTTTATTTTAAGGCACCCGGGTTGTACTTATTGGGTTACAGTTACACTGTGAGGCGTACCTAGTATTCTATAACTGTCAATTAATGTCAAAACTGTAGTGAATAACCGTAATAGCTTCAATCATAGTTCTTACTATGTATCGTATTAATCTGTGAGTTGTAGGTCACTCCCAATGAACCGATCGGAATGTCTAGTTGCGTGAGGTCGGTTCATTAACTCCCGAAAAAGAATTGCCATTAGCTGGTTCTATTAGCGGCCGATACTTCGATCGCCGATAATACCGAAATACTCCTCACCCACTATTTATAGTCGTAATAAGTAAAATTACAAATTAATTTTAATTGTATTTTTGTATTGATTAATGATCTGTAGGATCCTACTTATTTCTTTACAGATTTGTTATTATGGCAGAAATATTAAGTTACGTCTAGTTTAGTCGGGAGAACGACGAGTGCCGATCTGGAGCCCCGGGTTCAAATTCCACGAGCACCACTGTCTTTTCAAAGTCATGTGCGTAATGCCGCTAACTAAAAACGGTAAAGGAAAACATCGTGAGGAAACGGACATGTACCAAGAATCTCTCGAGGTAATGTGTCGTCCACCAACACGCACTGGGGCAGCGTAGTGGGTTATGGCTCGACTCTCCTAGCGAGAAAAGGCCCCGAGTCCTAGCAGGGGAACATTTAGTGTGCTACTTATGCTATGCTATGCTCACAAATATGGAAATTATTTCAGTCAAAGAAATAGTAATTCTGAAAAGGCATGGCACTTAAACACTTTTTAGTAACTATGGCAAATCTCATTACATTAGGAGCTCAAAAAACAACAAAAAAACCTGTCCAAAAAAAAATAACTTTCGAAGACGTGTCATCCACCAACCCGCACTTAACCAATGTGAAGCATTATGGACAATTTATGAACTAAGCTCTCTCCTCGAGAGAACGCCCCAAGTCCCAGCAGTGATTGTTTAGAATAAGCTAGTCATGCAAACGAATTTTTCGACGAACATTGATCCAAACGTTAATTGACTATTCTAGGGCGATCTAGGCAGAGGTGAATGTGCCTTCACTCTTTCCTTTTGAGAGAAGGCCCTAAGTCCTGATAATAAGAGTATAAAATTGGTTACTTAAGACATTATCATCGTAAGCTAATTTCAAACCCATAAATTATTTAAAAAATATTTAAAAAATTAGCTAATGTTAACCCATAACCTATGTAGGACATAAATCTGTTCCACTGACCATTGGAGAAGTTAACATCTTAAATGGAATAAAAATAGGAAAAGGACGAGTTAAGTTTGGTCGCACCTCGCACAAGAATTATAGTCTAAAATAAGTAAACACCATCTAAATTTTAATAACTCCCTCACATACCCACATTCACACATGCTCGATATTTTCATCTAAAATTGTTTTGAGTATGGTACGAGTATTAACCCTATATTAACCATATACTTTTCGCTTGATGTTAAGATTTCTCCTACACAAGATTGGACGCGTTCAATAATTAATGCAAATCGTTAACCGTAAATAAATCCAGTTTTACTACTTTTTGAACATGTAACTCTGATAACTATAAATTTTATTAATTACATAACTATTGGACCCGCAGGCGTTTTTCTGCTCGGAGAAGCAGCGCCACATTAGATATTTATGATGTTTTAAATAAAACATTTTGTTCTTCAAGTTTTGTGTTTCTATTAACCCCTTGATTCTAGACGAATTGTAAAATTTTGATCAGTATAGGTAAACATATAAACATACAATTTGATACCCTCATTGATTTTTGCAGTCCATTATTCTATCGCATTGCTCGTTGCTAAAAAAAGCGACGTTGTTTCATGGTTGACGTTCCAAAATTTTGAACGAGGAGGTTTGACTTCACTTTAGTGATTATAAAGTCTAGGCTGTGGGATGTGTTGCCTGAGTGAGTTTTCCTGGTGACAATCTCGTTGTCCTAAAGTCGAGAGTAAATCGGTCGCGATAAGCGCATTCCATCATAGACCGCATCGTCGCTTAGCTTCGGGCCAGATGATGGTCTAGGATCTCTGATCTAACCAGTCAATTTAAAATATACTCTGTCGTTTCTACCTGTCATTCTGAAAACACTTCAAGGTTTTTTTTTTAAAGAATCTAGGACCTAAGTGTAATTCAGTCCGGCCGTAGCTGGTGACAACCACACGCACCAAATTATTAAATAAATTATACTGTTTTAAATGTTGACTAATAACTAGCAGCGCCCCGCGGTTTCACCCATTGAATTCGCGTTATCGTTACTATCCCGTGATAAATGTGTAATTCCGTATTATAATCTACTCATTTGTATGTCAATTTTAACTCATTCTAGTTCAGCGTCCTGACGTGATAGAGCAACATACATCCAAACTTTGATATTTATGATGTTAGAGAGACTAAGTTTTATTTTATGTTTCTACTCAGCTGTTGGTATCTGCGTAAGTCGGTAGCGCGGCCGGAGCGGCCGTGACCGCGGGAGAAAGTACTCGGAGACCTGCGCCGGCGCATGTCAGCGCGTCGTCGGCACAACGCCAGCCACGGTGTTTATCAATGGAACGCGCACATGCGTCCGTGTCGTATTGCTGTTACCATCACCATCACATATGTGTGTGATTTTATATTCAACCCATAGAACAAGTGTTATTTTGTTAAACTGGGAGAGAAGTAGTCTACGTATATACGTATGCTTACAAGTTATTCTGGTTTTGTAAGAGTAGCTTTATACGAAAAATATTTTTAAGCTATTGCATAGCTTTTATCGCGGGCCTGGGGACCGAATTTTAGTGATCGTGCATCTCTTTCTTATGTTCGCAAGAAAGAGGGATGGAAGACCGTAACGCCGTCCTCCCCACTCGGTCATTCTACTTTGAATCTTATTTGTATTAGCTTTACAGACTAAATGCTCTTAGCTGTGTTGCCAACTTAACGAATTTCCCGTGATATTTTTTATGGTAAACAAATGTCACTCTTCAAAATAAAAGCAATTCCGAAAAATTGTTAACATCTCTATTGCTTATGTTGATAAAATGCATGCAACATGCAATAAATAGCTTTACCGCGGCAGTCCCCGAGTGCCACACTTCTTTTTTTTGTGACGTGGCTCAGTCTGTAGTGAGTCTGCTCACTGGACCGTAGTTGGAGCTGGGTTTGACGATGCAATCGTCGAAAATATTTAATTTGAATTTAACTCTTGAAACAAGTCAACGAAATCAATCGAAAAAATAAGTAGGTATGTTAAAACACACAGACTAAAAATCGACAGGTACAATATCCTCATCTTTAGAGGTCAAACATCAGATCATCTCTAGAGGTCTTGATCGAACAGCCTGATAAAGTCGAGTATGGTAATTTGCTAATAAGGAATGCTTTTAAGTGTATTTATTCTACGTGTGTGCCTAACTACATGCATGCCTAAGTATAGTTAGTACTTAATTTAGCTTCGTCGTGCTCTAGCCTTCTGCGCTAGACAGAAATTCAGTAAGCAGGACAGGTCATCTAAAGCCAACTATTATAGATTAACTTATAGCGCTAAAGAGTTCCTTTCAGAATTAGGGCGTAGGCTCAGGGAGAATACGGGTGACTCCATGTTCCGGCGCGTTCCTGGAGCAAAGGCTGCATTGCCATTCAGCGTGGGAACGCGACGAGAATCATGAGCACTTTTGCGCTGGGAGCAGTTAGGGGGTGGGTTATTCGAGATAAGTTTTTAATTATTATACTGTATTTTTACGTCTGTTAATAAACCTACGTACTTATAAAAAATAATACAAATACATAAATTTTTATATTACCTACAGTAGTCTACTCGTCATTTGTGGTTTTGTGCCGTGATCGTAATACAACAAACTGAATCATAACTGAGTAATATTATGTGTGTCTTATAAATAAATATATCGGAAAACCACAAACAAACATAACAGTATGTGTCTACAAATGTTCATTCATTAAACCTTCATTTTACTTACGCGTACATCTTACGAGTAAGTACAATCATAGCAAAATATTTGGTCCTAGCTAAAATTGATACTGACACTTATGTCACCAGTCTGCCGTCACTTTTTTTCGCTTACCATCCGAGTATCTAATCCAAACACTGCACCGTGTCTTTCACACTAGGTGGTTTCTGGGAGTCGAGTCGTCATCATTCAGGAGACCAACGCAGTCAGCGTTGCGGATATCTTTGGGATGAAGTGCATAGATAGATTTTAGTATAGTAGGTACCTATAACGTGACGAGACGAGCATTACATGTGTCTGATGGTAAGCAACATGCCTGCCCATGTGCCCATACCTTACAGCACAATGACATTCAGCTATAACTGGAATAGGAAGACTTTAAATTGTTACCTGGCGCTGCAATGCGCTCGTCACCCAGAGATATAAGATTTATCTCTATGCCCTGCAATTTCACTGGAAATGGTCTTGGTCATGGTCTTTCATACCGGAACAGTAATGTTGGCACATTACTGCTACTTACAGTACTTAGATTTCTGGGGCTCTACCTCCCAACTGAAACGAGGCAGCTTTGTTACTGCTCTTTTTACTGCTCTTTTTAATTTCACTTGAAATTATAGTGACAGCAATAGAGAAACCAATAACCAAGTTTGTTTCAGTTCGGCAGTGGCGGAGCAGCTGACATTCTCGTATAGAAACAATGTAATTTTGATGACGTATTTCCATAATTTTATCGATTTTGCAATTTATTGTTCGTAAATTCTCATTACGTATTTCGTGACGCTCCTAGATATGTATTATTTATGGTGCATTATTGATAATAATCTTTTTAAATATTGTTTCTGACGTTTAAAAGTGTACCTGACTATAATAAAGTAGGTATTGAAGATTTGTGTTAAAATCAATGTAATCATTATATTATTTTGATCAGTTTCACTTCGCTATTGTTACTGTCGCTCAAACTCATAACTTTCATTTTTTCTCGAGTTTCGATATTGCTAACTCTATTTCTTGGTTTATTGAGTACATCTCCATTGCTCTCTGCAGCAAACAAATCAAAAGTATGATCTACCAAAATACGCACATGTTTAGGTGTAAATGCGAAGCTTACATTACTTGCCAGGAACGTGGTGGATGCATTCCTACACGAGTGTTCCCCTTGGCCCCATTCAACGGGAGTCCACAACTCCTACATACAGAGTTGCCATCGGAACATTCCAAGCTGCCGGAATTGGTGTATTTAGAGTATGAGAAATTAGAATCAGTTCTCATAAATCTTTGGGTTTTGCGTTGCTGTATACTGGACTACGTAAAATATTTATAGGTACGCATCCCAAAGACGCGTTCGGGAAACTTCGGCACATCTTTGAGTCCAAAATACCCCAATGTCAAAACGAAAGTCTTTAACCAGTGCGTGTTGCCAGTGATGAATTATGGAACTGAGACGTGGTCCTTCACTGTTGGTCTCATAACGAAGCTCAAAGTCACAAAGCGAGCTATGGAGAGAGCTATGCTCGGAGTCTCTTTGCGCGAAAGAATCCGTAATGAGGATATTCGCAAAAGAACGAAAGTGGCCGACATAGCTCAAAGAGTAAGCAAGCTGAAGTGGCAATGGGCAGGCCACATCGCTTGCAGAACTGACAACCGATGGGGAAGAAAGGTTCTCGAGTGGCGACCACGAACCGGGAGACGCAGTGTTGGACGGCCTCCCACTAAATGGACAGATGACCTCACAAAGGTCGCTGGAAACCGCTGGTTGCAGGTTGCGCAGGACCGTTCGTTGTGGAAATCTAGGGGGGGAGGCTTATGTTCAGCAGTGGACGTCTTGTGGCTGATGATGATGATGATGACCCCAAAGAAAGAACTTGTATTCATCATAGTTGTTGTAGTAATGAATAACCCTTTTTTACATAGAGAAGATTTATTCACGCATACCTTTTCATCTAAAGGTCGGGTTATGTCTGACTCGATACCACGATTGAACCGTATTAAAAACAACACAGCGTTTCAACTTTGGTTCAACGGGAACGCGGGGATGCTCTAGCATTCTACCGCGAATTCCCTGCGGCTGGCCCATCTCAAGGGCAATATCAAGGCTATAATATATAAGACACGCCCCGACGACTTCGGGATCAACCAGTACGTGGGTGCCAGACGATAATAAACAACCCAAAGCCTCAAAGGCGGACCCAGCTTTGGTTTCAAGGGTGGGGCTGGGTCAAATAATCGTGTTCAAGCCACAAAACTGTGCGATAAGTACATGCATGCTTTTAAATTAGTGATCCGCCTAGGTACTGGACGCAGTCCAGGGAGGGGTCATGACCCCTTTGAATTCCCCCTCCTGGATCCGCTATTGCTGAGCCTACTAACTATAAAATCCTGCCTTTGTAACTTTTGAATTGGCAAAATGTGTATATTAGTTTAGGCTTTGCGATTGCATGGGGGACTCCGCGGTAATAAAAAATTATTATTGTACCTACGTAATAACGACAGGAACAACCTTTTCGTCATAGTGGAGTACTTGGTAAAGGCTGCCATTGACTTGAAAGAATCTGTTTACCAAAATATTACTCAAGCTCTTTATAGTCTCTTATAGTTGTCTACTGCTGTGACGTTACTCAAAATGTCATAGATAGCTGGCTCGCGTATACTTTGCTTTTGTTGTTTCGTGTATATTCGGGATACGGCGCTGACGGCTAGCCTGAGTTTGTTAAGCGAACCACAAAGTCTTTAAACTTTCGAGATTTGAGTTCATGCTGAAAACCTGAAACAGGACTTAAGTCATTCTTTCTGAATTTCAATACTATTTATAGCTAATTTTCAAGATTGAAGAGCGATTAATCGCGATCTTAATTCATATTAAATTAGCTCCCGATATTTCGTCAGTGTTAGACCGGTCGTGGTCACGAAAAGTGAAGATATTGCCGATCGTTTCATTGGGGAATCAAAACATATTGTTCCCACTGCTGGACATACACATGACCTCGAAAAGTTCTAAGCACATATCGGTTTCCTCAAGATGTTTTCCTTCAGCGTTTTAAATTAGCGGCATTACGCACACGACTTCGAAAACACAATGGTGCGTGTGGGGTTTGCACCCGGGGGCTCCGGATCGGCAGTAGCAGTTCTACCCAAATATCTCAATACACAGATGTGCCCTCCCAAAATTCAGGGCGCACGGAATCATGTCATTGTTGATAAGAGTGAGCTCACTCAATCCGTTCCAGTCGGTTGCAGGAAGCGGTGAACGCCGGACGTTTTTACTTATCACTATTCGTTGTCAACAACCAAAATAGTAGAACCACAGTATATCGTGCCGATAGCGATTCTAGGGGTCAAGTAGATTGGTTATGCGTGAACTACTTACGACACACATAATAAGCAGTTTATTACCAATTTCAAGTTAATCAGGGCACATCCATTGGTTTATATCGATGGTTCTACCGACTAGACCGGCCGTAACTTAAAGATATGCAAACTAGTCTTTAAAAATCTCTAGGGTTGGCACCACACTAACCGAATGATTTTACGATTGCATTGACGACCAACTTACCTGCTGGTAATCGCCGTGGCCCAAGTTGAATTACCAAATACAATAGCAATTGCCGTAAACATGGCAACACTGCCACACTCACGAATGCAAGGGACGGTTGCGAAATGTTGACCGACTGTGGAACTTCTCAGGTTTCCGATTGTTCGCGGCGAAATAATTATAGAATCATGTAGGTACCTATTTCGTAAGTATTGATGGAGCTGTAATGTACTTGGTCTCTTCAACCGACAGCAGACGTGAACCTATTATGTAATCCAAAATCACAGCAAAAAATAAATCATCTTAAATATTCGGCTGATTAGCGCAGCGTGGTACTAAGTAGTGATTTGGACTCTTCGTGTTCAAATAGCTACGTGACACTATACTGTTAATGGAATACGTGTTTCTTACCGCTAGGCGCGTGTTTTGCTCATGCTATCACTCTATGCTAGATATCATAGGTATGGCACAATGGAGTAGACACAGTAGATACACTAGAACAGATAAAAATAAAAAATAATATTTTCTTAATTTGGTAAGAGTAATAATAAGCTTGTTAGTTTTAGTAAGAGAAAATCATCAGCCTGGGGAAGAACAGCACTTTTGCCAGTTATTCTACTGCCAAGAAAGAACGTGTAAATTTAACAGTTTCAGTTTGAAGGACAATGTTTCCAGAGAAATAGATAAGTCGTCTTGTATGTTTGAATGACGAGCACATGCAGTTCTGGACAGTTATTTTGCGTCATAACTATGCGTAGCATCGTGCCGATATGCATGTTATGTTAGCATTGGGGTGTCACTTACCAATAGCTGCGTGTCACTGTGCTGTTATGTGTCAGGCTTGTTGCTTACCATCAGGCACATGTCCTGATCGTTTCGTCACTCTTTATTTAAAAAAAAACTGCATGGCTTGTTCGTCTTATTACTCAGTATTTTATGTATACAAAAAACCTATGTTACTTAAAATTTAGGATGTTGCAGAAACTGTGTAAGACACACAATAATTCAAAAGAAAATTTAACGATCAAGGGTGAACACAATCGCTAATGATTTACAACTTTAATGTGTATTTTAATAACTTACTCCATTAGGCGCGTGACTATCTCCGAAGAATGTTGACTCCAGAGTATGTCACAAAATATTACAAGTAAGTTCCTGCCCTACTCCAGGCGGGCACTCTCACACCGTGCGGGCGTTGTTCCGAACCGTTCCGAGATACCGCGTCCGCGAGCGATGTATATTTGTGCACATTCGCTATCTTCAGTTCGCTATCTACTCGTATGTACCTTCACTAACTTCTGTAACTTTTGTATCGAGAGTCAATCGTTATAGTCTACAAACAGCCACTCCCGTTTCATTTATTTGGATAGATGCTATAACATATTGTTACACGGATATAGTTGACCCAGTGCTCCATTAAAACAGTGCGAGTCTATAGTGTATCCAATGAAGGCGTCAGTCTAGACGGAGATGTAAAAGCTAATTTCCCAGCGGCCTTTCGTCATAAAAATACATTAAACCAGCTAGCATGAAGTCATGACCCATAGCCCTGACCTGGATGCCACCGGCACAAGGTCTCGGTAGGACATAGGTGCGGTCTGGATAGGTACTACAAACCCAGTAACAAAATATAGCCCAATAAACAATGACATAAATAACATGCTTATCTTTGACAGCTGTAAAATATGAACATATTACGTAGTAGCAGGCGCTGAGTCAGTAACTATTTTCTGATCTGTGGCTGAGTGGAGTTGAATGTGCAAAATATGAGGACCGAACTCGGTGCTCGGTTTCGGACTCAGAAAAGCAAGCAGATTATGATTCTCGATGTGTATCGGTCCATTTTTTTTACACCCCGCCTCCTTAGAATTCAAGTAAATGGGACATATGAATAAAAATGGTTATTGTGGGTTATCCCCAAAAGATAGATACATACCACCGCGGACTTTTTTGTAGACCTTTTTAAGGGGTACAATACTGCAGTACATTATTTTGATATATCTCGTAGCGCGCGTTTGGAATGTAAGCGCACAAAAAAGGTGTAAATTAATGACACAACATTAGAAACCTTTACAATTACACTCAATTCCACTCAGCGCCCGCTCTATAGGAAACCCTCAATATACATTCACAATGATGTAATGATTGTTCTTTCTAAGCAAAACCAGTCCATCTTATATTCCCACTGCTAGGACTGCGGAGCTTCTCTCACAAGCAGAGAGTCAGGGTCATAATTGACCACGCTAGCCAACTGAGGGTTGGTAATTGACATATTATAGCTATATAATATATGTCTTTCTTGGAACACGCCTGTTATCTCTTGGTGTTCTCCTTCACGTGCAAGCATGAGTCGAGCCCACGACTTCTCAAATCAGATCGAACACAGCCATGACGACCATGAGACATTTGTGATTTTCGTTCAAAACCGCTGTGGCTTATGAATGACTAGCTGACACCTTGCCAGTTTCCCGTGAGAACTCTAAATTGTATTTATTATATTCAGACACCTTCCAATCAAAACAGATTCAGCCGTTTTTGAGTTTATCCTGTATAATGTTAAAAGTCAAAACAAATTTTGGCCTGTTTTCTATATTTGTACCCGAGTGATATAGACTGATCACATGAATTAAAAAGCAATTTGCTCTATTTAAAAACATAATTCATTTGTTCGTGAAAAAATCAGTCTATCAGATTACCTATTTTAGATTCTATGCCATCGGTTTAAGAGCTACCTCAAATACACAGATAGTCACGTCAAACTAATAACAACATTTTACAGTAGTTAAAAATAGGTCGATAAAAACGATTATGCCATTAAGTGGGTGTTTGAAAATAAAAAATACTCTTATATCGTGTGTCACGTTGTGTGTAATTTTACCACGATACCGTAATGAAGATTTATTAATTTGAAATCGATTGTGGTAGGTCAGTTCCAATAAACCTAAAGCTTTCAAGTATACATTCGCTACAATGACTAGGTAGTGGATCGTTTTGTAAGGGTTTCTATTTTCTTCTTAATATTCTTTTGAGTATAACGTTTCTATCTTCGTTGTTATTTCTTGCTGCTGCAATTATAAAGTTACGCCAAGAAAGCTTCTTTGCTCAAGTATCGTCGATATACGACGTACTCTACCAGTAGATATCCTACTAATATAAATGTGTAAGTTTGGTTATTTGTTGCTCAATCATGATAGCACGGCTGAACGGATTGCGAAGCTTGTAACACAGATCACAATCTAAAATAGATAGATAGAAACTCTTCATTGTGACACAAACATATTAAAGTATTAGCACTTAGGCTGCTTTTTATCCCGGTAAAGTTACGGCAGCGAACTGCGCGAGTTAAACCACGAAGCGCTGTTAGTATAAATATAGGTTTTAAACGTTCGCTATCCAAATTATGGAAAAGCATTCGAAGCGCTCGGACAAGTGCCTTATTTTGCTAGCCGCGTCTAGACCTCCTATTGAGCATTCAGTCTAATTAATGACCACTTCAGGCTAATTAGCCATAAATTGTGAGTGACATAACGCATTGCGTGGTTTGTTACAATCTGCCCTCTGCCTCCGTGGGGGCGCGGGCGCGGGCGCGGGCCTGACGCCAGACTTCAATGAACGCCTTGGACATAAATTAACTTTGCAAATTAATTAGACTATATACAATATTGTAAGCGAACTTACGTAATATTCAAGGAATCTCTTTTTAGGTCGAAAGTGTCTAGGTGCTTTTTAACTTTTATAGGCTTACATTTGACCGCCATCTCGCCTGATATTAAGCGACGATGCGGTCTACGATGGAGCGTGTTTACCTAGAACAAACCGATTTGAAGAAACAAAGATTGTAACCGTCGGGGAAAACCCACTCAGGAGACGTATTCCACAACCTAGACCTTCTTATCACAAAAGTAGAGTCAAATCCTCCAGGCCACGTGGTTCGACTGCGTAGTTCGATCAATCGGACCACGTGAACTTTTTTCTCCTGTTGGTTCGATTTTAGATTCGCACCACGTGAACTACTAATTCTTGGGACCTCGTGGTTCGACTCCATTGTCGAACCACTATGACAAGTTCATCTGGTTTGATTCATCGAAGTATACTCACAGGCACAATTATTAACTCGGACTAAGAAAACTTGGGATTAAGGATGTGCCTATTTGTGGTTTTGAAGACGGTTTAATTTTTTGTACAAAAAGAGTTCATTAATGTTAGTAGTTACTTTATATAAAGTTATAATGTCCTTGGAAACGTTACAAAGTAAAGTAAAAATGTAACATGGTTAAATGAAGATTAAAATATGCTGATTGTGTTGTTGTATTCATCTAAGTTTAGCAATGTTACAAGGGTTGACTAAGTTAGATTAACCAAACCTATTGAAAAAAGTCCACATAGATAAATCGAACTATCAGGAGTCTTAAAAACACATGGTTCTATTGATCGGATCAACTGGAAAAAAAGTTCACGTGGTCCGATTGATCGAACTACGCGGTCGAACCACGTGGCCTGGAGGAGTCAAATCTCTTCGTTCGTGTCTTTGGAACATCAACCTTAAGTATTTGTAAGACCTTTAATAATGTAATCATAATTTAAAGCAAAACGAAAAAAACTTGAAACTTGATATTTTGTCTATATTAGTCTACTGGTCCCCGTGGTGGTCACGGCGTGTTTTGGGTTCAGGTGCATCGTTGATGGGTATGTGCCCCATACGAGGGTTTACGGAAGAATGTGAGAGCGGTTCCCCGTTCCCGTCATAAACCACTGGACCGTTCAGGTGGAATCTGGCAGTTTTAGTCGATCACCATATCCGTTCATTGTTTCATATCGACATATCCTTCTCCCCCCAGGAAGAGGAGCATCACCTCCTCCTTTTTCGAGCTGGGTAATAACTTGCGAATAGTTTTTAAATATTAATTCTTATGTTACTGTTCCTCATCAGTTTGATAGAATTCAACGTAAAATTGGCCCAAAACTAAAAATCACTACCAAGGTGACTTAAACAAACAGGCTCCGAACAATACGCGTGTCAAATGAGTTATTGAGCGGTAATGCGTCGTGAAGGTCCCGGACACACGCGAATATACCAATATTTATGAACAAACGTTTTCATAAATATTGGAGTTCAAATACAACCATCTCAAGGTGGCCTCATCTGTCGAGATAAAAAGGCTAGACATGGCTGCGTGGAATTAGTATGGGTTCGGATCCCACAGCACAAATATTAACTATTTGTTCTGTACAGTTTTTTACAGACTATGTTAGTTTGAAGTTTTGAGTGACGTCACGTCAATATACGGTGTTTATGAAGACGTGACGTCACAACTCTCCGTCGGAAATTTTATGGTGTTTTGCGAATTTTAATAAATTTGATAAAACGAAAAATACATGTTCCATAATCTATCTGGTATAAAGAATGGTAGAATTTTGACCAAGCCACCATCTCAATTCCAGTAAATTTACCGAAATAGCAATGAAATACACAAATTGGTAGATTTATCCTGAAGTGTAGAACTGGCTTCCTGCCATGAGGATAACGGTCCACGTTCAACAAGTGAAAGGAATGTTTATTTCTCCAGTCCGTGTCGTCACAACCTCACCTGTGACGTCACACAGGGATCTGTGACGTAGCGGGTTGTAGCCTGTGACTCGGTCAAGGCCTAACCGGATGGCTTGCCCGAGGACTTCGGCCGGATTGTTTGATTGCTAGCTAACTGAGGTCCGCGGTATACATGTATTTTGTTCCCGTAACTTTCTCGAGATAAATAAATAACATGCTTAATGCTAATCCAGGCCATAATCTGATTGTGTTCCAAATTTCAACAATTTATTTTTCGCCGGAACGGATAGGACCGACGTGATTGAGTAGCAAACATCTAAAATTTCTCAGTTTGACATCTGTTAGAGATATTTGCATACATCTTGAAAACTGCTGACAGAACTCAGATTGAACGTTCTCCATAAGATAGATTGACTGTAAATATCTGTTAATTGCTTTTATTTAATTTAAATACTGCACATTATCCAGTTATGCTACCTAGTGGTACAGTTAACAGCTCCAGTTTGAAGAGTAATATTTCCTGTGAAATTATGCCATAATAAAAAATATTTATTACTAAAGCTGTGTACGAAAAATGGTAATAAACAGCATAAGCATAAACATGACATTTTTTTTTGTAGTCAGTTTTGAATGACATAAATATTGAACATTTTGATATGGACAAATTGTAAAATTGCTTAGTTTCATTCTTATAGTGAAAACTAAGCCCTAAACCAGTAGACATAAAGTCAACAGATCGATATATGAATACTGTTATCCTTAGACACTAGATTGAAATGTTTGTCTGTAATTTGAGTGGAGTTAAATGGATGACAGGCGAGGTCGTACGCGATAAACACTAGAACTCTCGCCAACAAGCTCATGCATTACCGCGTGGCGTTACTGGCGTATTTCTATACTTTATTAGATGGTTTTTGTTAGTGATTGAGTGAGTGGTTCTGGGTTTTCGCCAGGAGACTTCAGCGATGGCGCAGATTGTTTCTCTCGGGGCTATCTACCATCCAAAGGAAGTAAACCTACTACCAGATAAAAAATCAAAAGTCCGGAGAAAAGCCCTGATTTCCATTGTAAAATCCATCAATCGGCCCATCCGTTTGAGCTCTACGGTGCCACAGACAGACACACACAGACAGACAGACAGACAGACAGACAGACAGACAGACAGACAGACAGACAGATAGACAGACAGACAGACAGACATCGACGTCAAACTTATAACACCCCTTTTTTTGGTCGGGGGTTAAAAAAACTGCAACGATTTAAATACTTATTCTTTTTTGTAAATTGGTTAACATAGCTGAAATTAATAAGGTAGCTTCCCAACAACAACAATTTCTATTTTAGTCTACCTCTACAGATAGATATGTAGACGTAGATAAAAGTGAATGTAAATATACCTCTATCTATCTAAAATAACAGCGATAATATTCTAATTATTACTATTATAAGAATTTAAGGGGCGTGGCTTTTTTACTACGTTTTTTGTTTGACAATATTATTCCCTTTTCATCGATATAAGAAATTAAAGCGAAAATTCACTCATCATGATTTTGCATGTATGTTCCTTCTAGCACGTAGGAACTTGTTAAGAAAACAATTAGTAAAAAAAATTGGTTAATACTCGTATGCAATGAAAATGTGTATTGGTTTACAGTGTGTGGGTATTCATGGTGTATGGAGCTCTACCCTCCTTGAAGGTGAAATAAGGGTTGAAGTTTTGTTTGGGCAGAACGTGATTTTTGAAGATAAGAAGCTTATAAATCGTTTTCTAAGGAGCTTATATTCATTATCACATTGGAATGGCTCAATGGATCGAGTTGCGACGTGACATTTTTATAAAGCAGGAAATTTTGCAAATCGTCCACACGGCTGAATTTCTTAAATTCTAAGCGGACAAAGCCGCGGGTATCAGCTAGTAGTTTATACTTTTGTGTGCATGATAATGATTGTGCATTTAAATTATTCAAAACATTTATTAGCTCACTTGGTAGGACGAACTTGGCACCCAAACCAGGATTATCCTGGGCGACGGTACTCGTACCAAGGCTCTCTTGCGAACATCGATAACCACAATCATTGATAAAAATGAATTTAGGCAGATCAATTGAATTACAAATAACATGCCGGAAAAAGCCGTTGTGGCCTAGTGAGCAGAATGTGTGATTCACAATCGTGAACTTGTAGGTTCGAAGCCCGCGTGTACTTCTGAGTATTTTTCTAAAGGACAGGTACTAGTTTACGCCATCACCACTGGTTTTACAGGTGAAGGTAAAGGACAAAGTAAAGAACAGTAATGTTTGGAAAAGGAATATGCCGAAATTGGAACTATTTTGAACATAGTTATATAATACTGGACATTAATGTAACTTTTTATAAGTACTGTATGTATTAATTATTTAGATAATTGTATTTTGTCATAACAAAGCCTTTTTAACCCCCCGACCAAAAAAAGGGGTGTTATAAGTTTGACGTCGATGTCTGTCTGTCTGTCTGTGTGTGTCTGCCTGTGGCACCTTAGAGCTCAAACGGATGAGCCGATTTCGATGCGGTTTTTTTTATTTGAAGGTTAATATCCGTGCGGATGTTCTTAGCTATGTTTGGTTAATATCGATTCAAAATGGCCGCCTGCACAAAATGGCGGACAAAATATTTCTTCACAACCTACCTTAATATTGATATCAAATGAAAGGGCTTGACTAGTAAAATACTATACACTATAACAAACTTCAAATTCAAGATGGCCGCCACCACAAAATTCCGAATTGTATTTATTTTTTACTACTACCTCAATATGGGTATCAAATGAAAGGGCTTGACTAGTAGAACAATATACAAATAATCCGAGATCTGAGGTAGTCGGGGGTTAATCAAAATTTTTTAATTTTGTTCTTGTTACAGCTGCATCTGATTGACAAGGCCCCTTTACAGCTGATTAGTTTAATTTGACATTATTTTATTACCAAGATGTTTTATTTATATAGATTATGTACACTGAATAATGATATATAATTTAATTGTAAGTGACGTTACCAAGTGTTCTTTTGAAATAATGGTTCGAATAAATAAATTGAATTGAATTGAAGGAAAACAACGAAGACTTTCTAGAACCTTTCGGGTGATCACTGGGCCAGCGTGATTATGATCTTGATTCTCTACTTGAGAGAGAAAGTTTCGAGTCCCAACAGTGGGAACTTTTAGTTGATTGCTCACGGTGTAAAAAATACGTAGGATGATTATCAAGTAATACTCGTACATGCTAGGATAATCGTTTTTGTTCGCAAACTTGTTGTAATCTAACCCGGCCGCATTCCCAACGTCTCCATTAGAGTACCACAAGTGTAGGTCTGGTTTATCTACGGAACTCTATACCTGGCGGCCAAGCCGAACTTTAAAACCGCTTTGAGTTTGAAATTGCGCGCTAATAGCTACATCGCATATCAATTCAATAGTTTGCATTTAGTTGGCACCATTAGACTTCTACCTGCCTCCTTTAGACTTTTACGGTCTTAGAACAGGTGCATTTCAAAAATCAGTTATTATGGGAAAAGGTCATTTTAAGATTTGTTCATTAGGGTTCTAGTACAATATAACATTCAGCCCAAACAGACCGCAACCTAACGTTATTATATTTTCATTTGACCGCCATCTCGCCTGATTTTAAACGACGGCGACGATGCAGTTAACGATGGATCGTGCTTACCCAGAAATAAAAGACTTACTATCGACTTGACATCAAGATTGTAATCATCGAGAAACCCCAGCAACGCGTTTCACAGCTGACACAATGTCATGTCATGTCATGTCATGTCATGAAAGTCATGTGGAGTCAAACTTCTTAGTTCGAGTTTTTAAAACGATGTAGCTTTTTCGACGTACTTTCAGTTTGACAGACACAAAGGGCAAGGCCATGCAGATCAGCTGCTCGATTCCCGAAATGGAAGTTCTTGAAATTGACCTTTTTAAATGTAGGTATTTATTTTACTTAATTTTCGGAGCGGCTATGAAATTTGTCGCCAAGTACCTTTAGTATAGTCACAGTATAAAGAAATACCAGTAGTTCATCGCCTTTGATCTTGGGAGAAACGCCGATAATGTATAGACACGGGTAGGGTTGTCGCAAACAAAACTGCTTATTACCAAAATAAAATTAAAACGTACGGAAGACGTCTGCGCTGAGCCGCGCTCCTGCAATACTAACATTGTAATGTAGGCAATGCAGGAGCGCGCTTCCCGCGTCTCACCCCGCACGATTGTCCATTCTAGACGGCTTCGTCGAACGACTGTATGATTTAACAGACTGTGGTATAGTTAAAGTTATTAATGTCATTCTATGTTACGGTAATCTAGACTGGTATATCTGCTCTCATGCGCGACGGACCAGTCAAGTGATGTATTTGGTTCAAAGCCGATCTATCTGGATGACGGTTTTTTCTATATTCAACTTATTTATTGCTGCACTGTGTATATAGGTCTTAAACTATGAAAAAACGTACAACAGTGTATTCTTGACGGGCGTGCAATATTAGCTATCATACTAATATTATACGCATACGTGATGTATGAACGGATCGGGCCGCAATTTAGATCACAGTTATATTTCAGTCTGGAAGAACGCATAGATCACTTTAATCCCGGAAAAATAGCGGAAACGACGGGAACGGGAACTATGCGGGTAAAAGCGCGGGGTATTGCTTGTTCAAATGACAGGTACTTGATGTTATCGAAAAGAAACATTATTTTAATTATTTATTAAAACCTCTTTCTCAAAAAATGTATTGAAGCCATCTTTCACGGGTGAAAGAAGCACTTTTTATTTTTATAATAAAATGTGACGAGACGAGCAGGACATGTGTCTGATGGTACGCAACATGCCTGCCACATAACATCACAGTGGCATGCAGCTATTGGAACATGAAGAGTCAAAATCATTACCTGCACTGCGCTCGTCACCCAGAGATCTAAGATGTAATATCTCTAAGCCCTGTAATTTTTCTGGAAACATTGCCCTTCAAACCGGAACACAGTAACGTTTGCACATTACTGCTTCGCGGTAGAATAACTGGCAAAGGTGTGGTACTTCCCCAGGCGCACTCTGCCAAGAGTCCTACCACTACTAAACTACTCGTCAAATGTCCCCTACGCCGCGGTCTGCAATATCTGCATAGATTGTGCTTTCATACATCATCATCATCAGCCTATCTTACTTAGTCCACTCCCGACATAGGCCTCTCCCTTGCTTCACCAATCAGTTCTACCACTCACTCAGTTGTAAATTCCTATTATTAGAAAAATTACGATGTAATATTAGAACAAAGGGCATTTGAACCGTTGGGGCCGGCAGTGGCCCGATTCCCCAGTTCGAAGCGGATTGCGAGCCCATGGTTCCCGCGACACATCATTCAGGTGAAGGTCGCGACTCGCTCGGAACACCACAAAAGCGCCATGAAATAAAACAGACGACATTTTTATATACCTACCTAATCACAGAAACCGTAAACTTTAACAGGCCAAGTGATGTTCTTACTTCTTAGTCGAAGTCGTTTTACATACGAAAACAAGTCAAGCGTTGAGTGAAATTGGATTAGTGCCTAGGGAAGAACCACACCAGT
This sequence comes from Ectropis grisescens, assembly GCA_017562165.1. NCBI lineage: Eukaryota > Metazoa > Arthropoda > Insecta > Lepidoptera > Geometridae > Ectropis > Ectropis grisescens. The sequence goes on along the minus strand of CM029779.1, from coordinate 2,621,693 downwards.
AAAGTAAATACCACATCTTGCCAGTTATTCACACCACTCTGTTCCGGTTTGACAAGCAATGTTTCCACATAAATAGCAAAAGCAGAACATAGAGGTAAAGACGACGAGCGCGGTACAGTGTTAGGTAATGATTTGTACTCTTCATATTCCAATATCTGCGTGACACTGTGCTTACAGCACACCTGTCCGTAACAGGGCAGTGGATAACATGTGCCTGACAACAAACTAGAATTTGGAAAAGTACTCAAAGGTACACTGCACTGCGCTCGTCACCCAGAGATCTAAGATGTAATATCTCTAAGCCCTGTAATTTTTCTGGAAACATTGCCCTTCAAACCGGAACACAGTAACGTTTGCACATTACTGCTTCGCGGTAGAATAACTGGCAAAGGTGTGGTACTTCCCCAGGCGGACTCTGCCAAGAGTCCTACCACTACTAAACTACTCGTCAAATGTCCCCTACGCCGCGGTCTGCAATATCTGCATAGATTGTGCTTTCATACATCATCATCATCAGCCTATCTTACTTAGTCCACTCCCGACATAGGCCTCTCCCTTGCTTCACCAATCAGTTCTACCACTCACTCAGTTGTAAATTCCTATTATTAGAAAAATTACGATGTAATATTAGAACAAAGGGCATTTGAACCGTTGGGGCCGGCAGTGGCCCGATTCCCCAGTTCGAAGCGGATTGCGAGCCCATGGTTCCGCGACACATCATTCAGGTGAAGGTCGCGACTCGCTCGGAACACCACAAAAGCGCCATGAAATAAAACAGACGACATTTTATATACCTACCTAATCACAGAAACCGTAAACTTTAACAGGCCAAGTGATGTTCTTACTTCTTAGTCGAAGTCGTTTTACATACGAAAACAAGTCAAGCGTTGAGTGAAATTGGATTAGTGCCTAGGGAAGAACCACACCAGTAAAGTAAATACCACATCTTGCCAGTTATTCACACCACTCTGTTCCGGTTTGACAAGCAATGTTTCCACATAAATAGCAAAAGCAGAACATAGAGGTAAAGACGACGAGCGCGGTACAGTGTTAGGTAATGATTTGTACTCTTCATATTCCAATATCTGCGTGACACTGTGCTTACAGCACACCTGTCCGTAACAGGGCAGTGGATAACATGTGCCTGACAACAAACTAGAATTTGGAAAAGTACTCAAAGGTACACGTGAGATTTGAACCTACGCCCTCATGCTCCCAAGTCCAACGTTTTCACACCGTTGTAGTCCCACGGCTACTGGTTCCGTCTAAAATAAAAAATAAACAGTCCACTAAATTTTAAATAAATACACGGGTAACTCACGTTTAATATAGACAGTCCAGTCCGACTCAAGTTTCGATCGCGTCCGGCGATATTTTTTTTTTAAATAAAGAGTGACGAGACGATCAGGACATGTGCCTGGTGGTAAGCAACATGCCTGACACATAACAGCACAGTGACACAGTTCACGCGCGCGGGTTCGCAACTCAGTGCTAAACGAGCTGCGAACCCGCGCGCGGACTCTCCTTGAAAAAGATCGCCGGAGGTGATCGAAACTTGAGTCGGACTGGACTGACTATATTAAACGTGAGTCACACGTGTATTTATTTAAAATATGTAATAACCACGTTAGTTTTCAGCCCACTAAATGTTCCCGCTGCTGACACTCGGAGCTTCTCTCGCAAAGAGACAGCCAAGGACATTATTCACCACACTGGCGAAGTGCAGGTTGGTGGATAGCACATGACATTGAAAGATTGTAGGTATACGTTGGTTTGTCGACGACGTCGATGATTTTCTTCGCTAACGGTGAAGAAAAACATCGCTTTATTGGCTTTACGCAAATTACTTAGAAAAGATAGTGGCGCGCGTGGTGGGATTTCCGTCTAGCGGCTATCACACAAAATAAAGATACAATATTTCATCAATATCCGTTTACTACGTTGCAACGTTGGGTAGGTTTACGCTCTCTCAGGTACCTGCCAAGGCCGGCAGTTTTACTATCGGTTGACGACACTGAACAGCTCTGATGGGGAAATGTAAGTCGGCCGGCATTCACCAATACAAAAAGAGCCTATTCCTATTATTATTCCTAGTATTTATTTATTTAAGCGAGCGAGAAAAAAAATTTGATTTGATTTGATTTTGATTTATATCAAATCAATTTTTTTTCATTACAGATCATATCTTACATCCATTTATATAAGTATATCTACCTATACAACATACAATAAAAAATATCATTTACTTAATTTTAGAAAATTTCATATTAGAATAACTATATTTTTTAATTTTTTAGTGGTGGTAGGACTCTTGGCAGATTCCGCCTGGGGAAGTACCACGTCTTTGCCAGTTATTCTACCGCCAAGCAGTAATGTGCACACATTACTGTGTTCCGGTTTGATGTGCAATGTTTCCAGAGAAATTACAGGGCTTAGAGATACAACATCTTAGACCTCTGGGTGACGAGTGCAGCGCTAGATAATGATTTTGGCTGTTAATGTTCCAATAGCTGCGTATCACTGTGCTGTTATATGGCAGGCATGTTGCTTACCATCAGGTACATGTCCTGCTCGTCTCGTCATTATTTATTTTAAAAAAATCGTATTTCATATAATGAAAGCCATGTCAAAATTTAGAAATAAATACAAAATTCAAATTTATAAAAAAAAATTGGCGCACATAAATTCACATAAATTCGCAGTTTCTTTTGTCTTGTTATATCACAGCCTAATTTCTTTATACTAGTGTGCCTATATGCTGTAATTTTTTTTACTAATACCAAATTGATACATCTTTCATTTCTAAATGTTGTTCCGATGTTTGTGACACCAAAAAAACTCAAAGAGACAAAATTAAGCTAAGTTAAAAGTGCACACGGCGGCTAGTGCTTGGAATCCAATGGTTAGTTTTTATTTTAACTAGGTACTGTAGGATTTCATTTGACTACCATCTCACCTGATGTTAAGCGACGATGTAGTCTACGGTAGAACGCGTACCTAGAAAAAACCGATATACTCTATACTTGAAGATGAAAAGGTGATGTCTATCAAAGTATGCCCACTCAGTCAACGTATCCCACAATTTACGAGGCTAAAATTAGTCAGAAACGTGACGTTATAAGGAAAACTGGAATCAATGCATTCGCTTGCGAACGTGATTCATATTTCTTCAGGAAAGGAAAGTGTGGGCTGCGGTGCAATCACACCACCGTAATACACGCTGAGGTGAAATACGATCAATTTCCTAGTAATCTACCGTATATCTCTCGTAGAGCAGGGGGTCTACCGCCGAACGAAAAATGTCTTAGCTTTGTTATTTATCTCTCTCTTTTTCTTTCCGCTTGAAATGATTGAGACCGTAAGCGAAAGCCGATTTAGTTAGGCGGTAGAAGAGCCGAGCCTTTGTTAACTAAACTAAATTACAATGAAAATCATACTATAACGGCGGCCCAATCCGGCTTCGCTCGGATAATAACCTAGATACCAACTGCAGCGCCATCTGCCGGAGTGATTTGTGAATCTAAACCATCCAGGGCCCTACCCAAACGTATACAAAAAAAAATCATTCAAATCGGTCGAGCCGTTTAGGACGAGTTTACTTACAACGAAAAGTGGCATTGATTTTTATATTATATACTTAGATTAAATAAATACTTAAGTATACAATTTGTATGATCTTTCTTTTGTTTTTATTTGTTATTGATTGACGTGTAAATCGTACAATTATCAATAAATAACTTAGAATTTGACTACTTGTATACAGTTAGGTACGTACACTGAACACATCTGAATTATTCATAACCCATTTCTCAGTTTTTTTTATCTTAATCTATGAAGACACCCAGGTTGTAGTTCAAGATATTATTTTGAACTATTGGGTGTCTTCAAGTCGAGAGTGAACACTGAACATGTAGCTTTTTACGTAATCAGGGCAGAGGGTGGCCAAACGTAGACCTATTCTTAAAAAAATTGATAGTCATAGGAATTGCCGATAGAAGTGATAAATTAAACGCTCCACACACGAGTCCAAAAATCATAGGAAATGACTTAAAAGTAGTAGGGCGGAGCCTACGTCGCACCATAAATCACCAATCATATCCTACATCGCACCATATGATTGGTGAATTATAGTGCGACGTAGGCTCCGCCCCACTACTTTTAAGTCATTTCCTATGATTTTTGGACTCGTGTGTGGAGCGTTTTAACTTAGAATTTTAAAGCTTATTTTGGAAACTACGCGGGTGAAACCGGAGGGCGTGGTCATAGTCCCGAGTTTACCCGCCTTTATTTTCACAGCCCACGAAAAATCAATTCGTGGCGCGCCAAAAGAATTTTTCAAATCAAAAACTTAAATTTCGAATAGACTAATTAATTCTATTTTTGCTCTTTTTCATTTAGAATTATCACAGTAAATTTTATAGACTTACACCTACTATATTTGCATAAAGGTAATGGTATAGGTATAGGTAACCCGCACTTGGTCAGATTGGTAGATTTTGACATTGGATCTCTCCTTTTCAGAGAAGGCACTGATTTCCAGCAGTAGGAATACGAAGAGCTGATTATGCTATGTTATAATTCAATTAGAATGTTCTTGGGCGTGGATGTCAGAATTTGCTTACGCAGATTTATTCGGTACACATGACGCGCGGGCACGCACCAGATCCGTCCGTTTGTTTGTACTACAAATACGAACATACAAACCTTCATCACTTTTGCCCGTTCCCACGTGGCGGTACTATCGAATTGCTATTATACTGCTTGGTACTCGACAGCTCTGGTTATCAAATACTTAGTTCAAAGCCTTCTCCAGAAGACTCGAATGGCGAGATTCAACGTTTAGCTGCATATTTGCCCGTAGCGGCTTGTAAACAGCTGTCTGGATTGCAATATTAACTGCCACCTATTCTAGGCACGAAGTAAGGGTACTTCTACACAACGATAATTAACTGCCTCCAAAAAAAACAAAAGGTTTTATGTTTTTGTGTGTATTAGGTAACTGTATTTTTGTGTATAAACTTATGTATTAATTTTCGTGACCTGCGCTGGCTTCGAACTAGATCAGTTACCTCCTTTGATATTGTCAATGTTGAAAAATACACCGTCAAAATTTTGGTATTGCAATTATATGTATCTTCCTAGATATTCTGCTAATATTATAAATGTGAAAGTTTGAGTGGTGGGATATTATATTTGTTGTTCAATCACGTTGGGACATCTGACCGCATAGACATGCCATTTGGAACACAGTAAGAACAAAGCCTGAAGACATCAAGATAGGCTTCTTTTTATCCCGAAAAAAATAACGAGAACGGAACGACAACTTCGCGGGCAAAACCATGGGGTGCTGCTAGTACAAAATAATATTTAATTATCAATTTAAATCGAATTGGGTATAAAACATGGTGGGTTTTTCCCGATAGTAATAATCTTGGTGTCTTCAAATCGAGAGTGAATCGGTTTCTTCTAGGTAAACACGCTCCATCGTAGACCGCATCGTCGCTTAACATCAGGTGAGATGGCGGTCAAGTGTAAACCTATTAAAGTTAAAAAAAAAAAAACATTGCTAATCTCGCGATACACAACCCCCTAGCCTCCAGGCAACGTGGTTCGACTGCGTAGTTCGATCAATTTTTTCCACGTGAACATTTTTTCCCGTTGCGCGTTGGTTCGATTTTAGAATCGCACCACGTGAACTACTAATCCTTGGGATCTCATGGTGCGACTCCATAGTAGAACCACGATGGCAAGTTTCCCCTAGTCCGATCAAACTAGCTGCATTCCTTATTAAATGTTTTTAGGGTTCCGTAGCCAAATGGCAAAATACGGGACCCTTAGAGATTCGTCATGTCTGTCTGTCTGTCCGTCCGTATGTCACAGCCACTTTTCTCCGAAACTATAAACGCTATACTATTGAAACTTGGTAAGTAGATGTAATATGTAAACCGCATTAAGATTTTATTACAAAAAATATAAAAAAAAAAACTAAAAGTTTTAGGGGTGTCCCATACATAGAACTGAAACTCAATTTTTTTTTTGATCAATACTATACGTGTGGGATATCTATGGATAGGTCATAAAAAATGATATTGAGGTTTGTAACATTTTTTTTTACCACTTTTATTTAAATATACATCACTGATAAGTAGTAGTCGTAGGTATTCAACGTATCAGGAGCGCGTTTAAAATAAATCAGCTGGTATTTATTGATCGTGAATCAGAATCGAGAAACAAATCCTCTTCGGTCGATGAAATATTTAGCGTACATTTTTAAGGAATTCCTTTGATTTTGTGAAAAAAACTCGCAGATATTTTCGGCGAGAAATTCATTTGTGAGAGATGAGTTTGCACCTATTGTTCGCTGCTTTACTGGTGGCTGGTATCGTTGCTGCTTTAAGACATCGATATAAACTATTTGGTGTACCCTGAGCACCTTGAAATTGGCAATAAACTGCGTCTATGTGTGTAGCGTAAGTGTTTCACACACCACTAATCTGCTTGACCCCTAGAATCGCTAGCGGTAACGTATGCTGTGGTTCAACTTATTCTGGTACTGCGTCCTGGAACCGACTAGAACGGCAAGAGTGAGCTCACTCTTCCCAATGACATCTTCATTCCGTGCGCCTGAAGTTTGGAAGGGGACATCTAATGGTTTATATCGATGGTTTAAGGTAAATAACGCTTCAAAGGAGTGTCTAAGAGTAGCCTATTTGCAGTGGTAGGACTAGAGAGTATTCGTAGTGGTAGTCCAGAGTCCACCTGAGCAAGTGTCATATTTTTCCAGTTGCAACATTAAAGAGTAGGTTTGAAGGGCAATGTTCCCAGACAAATTACAGGACATAGAAATAATCATATTATATCTACAGTACATACAGTTGGTCACAGTAGCAGCACAACATTATAGCAGATACTGTGACCAACTACGGATTTCCAAATACACCGCCCGCTTTTCGCGTTTACTAATTTGGCGGGAATTTTTTTTTACGCCAAAAACCCGTCCGCAAAGTTTAGTTTGTTTGTTTTCGACATCAACCAAGTTTTTGGGTACTAGGTATATTACACACGTAGATGGTTTTGTACCTACGCAAATGTACAAGGAATCCAACTTGAAAATTGTAGGCAAATACTTCTACCTACCAATCTACCTGTCCTATCTGTATCATCATTCGATTACCCAATTACTCTCTCGATAACTGATAAGAACAAATATAGCTGATAAACAAACACTGATAAGCGGCAATTGATCAAGAAGCCGGCTTCTATCACGTCGATCACTTAATCAGATAGATCAATGCTACTAGCTATGAAGAAACCCTTTCCAGTTTATCTACCGCTAAGCAGTTATGTGCAAACATCATTGTGTTCCGGTTTGAAGGGTAATATTTTCATAAAAATTACAGGGCATAGAAATAAATCATCTTATATCTCTGGGTGACGAGCGCAGTGCAGTATTCTAGGCAATGATTTGGAATTTGGAACTCTCATGTTCTAATAGCTGCCTGACAATGTGCTGTTATGGGCTTATGCTTACTATCAGGCACATTCTTTGCTCGCCCTATCACTCTATACCTACTATTACATACTTTATTATAAAAGTATGAATTTTGTGCGTGCCTAACGAATTAATAAAAACTGCAGAAATATGCCTTTGGCTACGAATAAATAATTTATTTTTATTTTGGTTATTATACTGTTTAGTGACGTGTCAAGGAGACAAATTTGAGCTCAAGTTAAGAAGGTGCGTGGTGCGTTAGTAGATAAAACGTGCATTCACAATCATAAGGACGTAGGTTCGAATCCCGCATGCACCTCTTCGTACTTTTCCAAGTGCAGATGTACAAGATTATCATCACAGGCTTTGACAATGAAGGGAAACATCATAAGAAAATCGCCATGGTTCAAATTATGCATCATCTTCACTGAGCTAGCGTGGTGGATTATGAACTTGACTCTACCTTTATGAGAGAATATCCCTAGTCCCAGCAGTGGTAACACTAAGTGGGCTGTTTATGACGAAGTAACACTTATTAGTGTGGCTATACTAAGCTTGCTACACGCTCCAACAACACCAGATATAAGATAGAGTATCGCGCAAATACGAGATAAATTGTTATAACTATGGATAAAGTAAATAAAGATTGTTATCGTGTGATAATTTATTTCAAGGGGAAAATCCCGTCTGCGAAGAGACTTATATACTTGATTATCTGTGAGCTGCGATGAGTTCAGATGGGCTGTCACATCGCCTTTAGAATATCCTTTCTCCATGAATACACCAGGGGGGTGACACTAGCTTCCAATGTTATCGTAAGGGGGAGCTAGTGTCGCCGTAGCCATTTTGAACGCCATCTTGAAGCTACTGTTATTTTCCAATTAGTATATGTTAGTATCAATAGTGTCATTGTCGTTACGATTCAAAAGTATTATAGTGATCTGTGGAATACACAAACACATGGATCTACGTTAAAAAGAGCACTAGTTTCACCTAGCACTAGGGAAATGTTTACTACAGGGCATAGAAATTAAGCTTCTTACATCTCTGGTATGGTGGGTGGGTGAGTGGCTGAGGGGTGTCACTACGCCCACACCTGCACCTGCATCCACCTGCATAAATCGCTACTGCACTCAGTGCTAGGTAATGATTTGGACTCTTCATGTTCCAATAGCTACCTGTCACTGTGCTGTTGAGGACAGGCATGTTGCTTACCATCAGGTACCTCACCTGTTCCTCACATCACTCTGTATTATAAAAAAACACACATGTATTTGAGAATCCGTGGCGGGCTGGCAGCTAGGACTTTTCATGTAGTGGTAGGTAGGTACTCTTATAAAAAATATATGCTAACTTTATTACTGACTGACAATGCCTAAATTAATGGAAAAACCTCTTGCAATCTCCGTCGTAACAATATCATTAGCATTCAGATTAAGGACTTTAGGTCAGTCAAAATGAAATGTACCTACACTGCAATAGAAGTGGGTGAATTCTTCGCAGAATGCAGAGTCCGCCGGAAGTGTGCGGAAGTACCACACTTTTGCCACTTTTCTACAGTCAAGTTCCAACCAAGTGTTCCGGTTTGAAGCGCAATGTTCCCAGAGAAATTACAGGGCGGAGAGATAAATTATCTTAAATCTCTTGGTGACAAGCACAGCAATAATAGCAATAATAGCTATGCAAGCTAAGTTAAGTTACCTTTGAAAAGTCCTGACAAAAGCCTGAGACTAAGAGTCCGGACACTTAGTTATGATCTCATAGGTTGACTGATAGAGATTATATATTTTGTTTTTAGATAAATTAGACCTAATACTACTTAATGTATTGTATTATACTTATTCTATTACTTTATTAAGTAATTATATTTCTTCTCACTACTTGGTACTATATAAATAATTACTTTTTTAATTTTTTATTTAACCTCAATTGTCCCACATCTGGGCAAAGGTCTCCCCCAATTCCTTCCACTTTATCCGGTCCTGAGCTTACTTAAAATAAATGAAGGCGGCTCCCATACAATAAAAAAGGTTTTCGCCGTTTATTTGCTAATGGTGCGGAACCCTTCGTGCGCGAGCCCCACCGCACTTGGCCGGTTTTTTTGTATAATGTGGATTGTAGAGTGACAGGACAAACGAGATTTTCGGATAATGTTAAGCACCACGCTACAACAGAACAGTGTCACGCAACCATTCATGATCATAAAGAGTCCAAATCACGGCCAAGCACTGCACTGCGCTCGTAACCCAGTGATGTAAGATGACTTGTATCTTTGCCCTTCGGTAGAATAACTGACAAATATGTGGTACTTCCCCAGGTGGACCACTTATATTGCAGTGTAGGTACATTTTATTTTGACTGACCTAAGTCCTTAATATGACTTCTAATGATATTGTTACGACGGAGATTGCAAGAGGTTTTTCCATCAATTGAGATATTGTTAGTCACTAATAAAATAAGCATATAATTTCATCTAAAACCTACTCAGTTGGATTAAAATTGTCTAAAAAATTACATGTCATAATTTTCTCTTTTTACAGTTTTATTTGATGTAATCTTAAACATAACAATATAATATTATGTACCATATAACACTTGTGTAAATAGAACAAGAGTTCTATAATTTATTGTGAAGTAGATGACATAGGTAAACATACAATTCTAAAAAACAATTCATTTCTAAAACATACAATTCTTAAGAACCAAAATTACTAACTACATGATGTCACTCAAAACTACCGCAAATAGACTAAATTGACACATTTTGTAAGCTGTTCGATTTGTACAAAGGGGTCTTTTTAAAGTAGAGGAAATCCATTTACGCATACCTTTCCGCCTAAAAGAACGGACACGTTGGACTCGGACGACGGACGACTCGGACTCAAGACCACGAGCGGTGTGCTCCTACAGACTTTAATTTCTAGTGATCTTCACCTTTACCGCATTTAGCGGTAATGCTGGGATGCTCTCGCATTCTTCTGCGAACCAGCCGCACACCTCAGGGGCAACGCCCCTTCGCCGGCCGTATATGCCCCAGCAATAGTAAGACTTGACGCAAGTTGAAACCAAAATTTCTATTTACGGACGGAAAATTAGAAATTTAATTTAACGGACGAAAAAACTGGTATTCAAATGAAGATGAAAGCGCAAACACTCTCAGTTTTAAGATGACCTAATGATCGCACTACGGGATTTTGATTGGCCAACCTGCAGTGTGTCGCCTGCGGAATTTGATCGCAATATCAAGCCTCGTATATTCAAGACTTCGCTTCGCGGTGTTACCCTAACCTTAGCCTACGTGATTTCCTGGCTACATTCTACCCGTATTCCAAATTTAAACTCGTTCTGTTCGAACCGTTCAAACTTTTGAAACATTCCCATTTATGTTTTTGGGAGAATAATATAAATATGGCAAATTGCTGAGTACCTATGGGGAGTCGAAGATGTGAAGACGTTGTACTCTTGATAGTGGTGAGCTCATCTTATTTTCAAGAACGTTTCAGAACGCTTAGTTTTCGCGACGCTTGACTAACATGCTGACGTTTATTAGGTTCAACTTATAAACATTGCCATTCAGCGTAGTAATGTCGTCAGCATGCTGGACATGATTATAACTCTGGTAGCGTGATGACCTTATAAATCTAACGTCGTAAATAAATAATAATTCATTTATTCGCGTATATGGGTAAACAAAAGATCTTAACAGATTACACAAGGTCAATACAGAGCTCCATAATCCACCTTTCGGCATGCAAATAATAAATCTAAATCTAAACCAAATCACATAAATCATCAATGTCAACAATAAACACTACAGACTACAGATAGAATCATCCGAAATCAATCACAGACTAAGTAAAGAGATACCTACAATCAACCAATGACAACACATATCAATACAATAGTCAATTGACCGCCAATAACAGACCAGCATAAAATAAAAGAAAGCTGTTCAGGACCATACTACGTCTTGGCACATTTACCACATACAATTCAATTTAAGTTATATCTATTCCTCACATGAAGCATATATCATGACATGAAATATGTAATTCATTAATTAATAACTCGATTCAAAAAGGTTTAGTTTATTAAGAAGGATTCCTCCATTTTATAATACCTAACAAAATCGGAGTTTAGTTTTAGACAAGACACGTAGTTTTACAGAAAATATATCCAAATAATAATTATTACTAGTAAATACAAAAGACGCAATACACCAATAATTTTAAATTCCTTAACATAATATTCAGTTCATTGGTTCGACTTTTAACACGGAGTCGGACGTAGAGTGTTTCTGAGAAACTTTAGCGCTATCATAACGTCATAGCGTGTGTACAATGCAGTTTAGAATAGAAATTAATTGCTTACATAAGAGTTACGTAATAGGTTCACGACCGAAGCTCCACCAAGCACATTGTAGCTTTCTCTTGAGTTTTGATTTTACATCTTTGATGTTACTTGGCACTGAATTCATTAAAAAAAATATTGCTATCAGTATTTTCTTGTTCACCAGAATTTCATTCGTAATTTCTCAGATAATTAACATTTTACATTGTCATAAAATAATAAAAGTCAACTCACAAACTAACTATAAAAAGATTATGAAAAAAAAACTAACGTAATAGACCCGCAGGCGACAAACCCGCGTCCATCCGTATGTGCACATCGAATTATTTTTAACCACCAACCAAAAAAAAGGGGTGTTATAAGTTTGATGTTGATGTCTGCCTGTCTTTACGTCTATATGTCTGTGTGTGTGTCTGTCTATGGCACCGTAGAGCTCAAACGAATGGGTCGATAAGCTAGTAATTTTGCGGCGACGTTCAAGGCTTTGAAATATCTCTAGTTTGATTTGCAATACTGAGTTGCGGATAAATAATATCTACTGTGTCTCCACACTACAGAGCGACAACAACACGTTAAGTAACGTGCAGAGATATTATCTAAATATTTTGTCACAGTTGTTTGACTTCATTTATCACCTGGAAATTAGTTTAGCCTCACATGTTTCTCACATTAACGACAAGCTACATTACAACCTGCTTACTGAGACAAAGTGCTTTCTTATGATGCTTCTTTAGAATAACTTATATGAAAGGCAGGTGTGGGATATGCAATAGTAGGTCGTGGTAGGGCTCTTTGCAGAGTCCACCAGGGGAAATACCACCCCTTTTGCCAGTTATTCTGCCGCCAAGCAGTTGTGTGCAAACAGTACTGTGTTCCCGCTTGAAGGGCAATGTTTCCAGAGAAATTACTGGGCTAAGAGTTAAAACACCTTATATCTCCAGGTGACGAGCGCAGTGCGGGGATAGGTAATGATTCGTCTCTTCATGTTACAATAGCTGCGTGTCACTGTGCTGTTACGGGCCAGCATGAGGCACATGGCCTGCTCGTCTCGTTATCTATTCTAAAAAAAAAGTGTGTATATACTTACGCACACACGCAAGAAATTAACAATAAATCTTTATTTTAACAAAATATTACTAACCCTCTTTCTGCGCTAACGCAAAGTTGGTAGTTAGGCAGTAGGGGCTAACAACTCGTACCATAATTAATTTCTGAAAAACAAAAACCTATTTCAATTTAAAAGTTTATTTCGGACAATCGACCAACTTCATCTATATTTTCCCCTGAAATTCGATTTGATTGATTGCCAAAGCGTTTCCTTTTCTCTGTGTTGTCAGAAGCCCATCTCAAGTTTCCCCCAAAATGTTCTCGAAATCCCCCCAAAAAGTGGGTTTTCTGGAAAAAAGCCCCCAAAGTAAATTAAAGAAAATTAAAATTAAATAAATAAATTAAATGAAAATTATACATTCGTTTACCCCTAAAACATAATTTTACGCTGACGACCACCTCAATTTCCCTCCAAAATGTTCTCAAAATCCCCCCAAAAACCGGATTTCAAGAAAAAAACCCCCAAAATTGATAAACATTTCCTAACTCTTAAAACACAATATAACGCTATTTCAGAAATAGCTTCTATTACTTCATAAAGTGTTTCGACAAGTTCCCATAAGAAAAACCGGTAAAATTTTTGTACTAAGTTCACTTGGATAAGTGCCATATTCACTAAAAAACCTGCAAAACTCGGCAATGAAAATCCCAATTTCCCCACAAGCAATTTTTCCCCGTAAATCCCCCAAACATTTTGTCCCCAAATTTCCTCCATGGCTATTAGAACCCCCAAATTTGGGAGAATCCCCAATCTGGCAACAGTGCCTTTTCATAACATTTTTGTGTAATATTCCTGCAATCTGAACAATCGCGTCGAATCTGGCCTGTTGAACCAAATCTGGCATTACGAGGTGGGTCAAGGCAAACCGCGCCTACAGACGGTTATCTACGCCAGAGTGAGTACACACTTATAGCTCTTATTCCAGATGCTAATTACTACTATTTTTTAAGGTTTTTAGTGCATTAATCACAAAGTACCTATTATATTTAGTATATGTAAATAGAGGCGTGTTCTAACTAATGAGGTCGAAAAAAAATTAGAAATCTATGGTTCGAACAAAATAGAATACATTTATACAATGGCTGCTTTTTTTAAAAGTGGAAACTTCTTTAGCCTCGTCGAACTCTTTTGGTGAACATACATGAAAACCAACACGCTAATGTAGCGAGCGGCATAGCGCAGAGCCGCGGTGTAGGACGTGACGCTATTTTAATGAGTTCACGATATTCGTAGTAATAGTAAATCTATGGCTATATAGGTGATATATTATGCAACATTTTAATTGGTATTAACACTCTAATTTATAAGTTTTCACTTTTATCCGTATTTTTTTATTATTAAACCTTTTGAATAAGTTTATTATAATAAGAACACATAGGATATCTTAGACGAACGAAGGGAACGCGAACTAGTGTTGTATTATTGTAGTGTGTATGTGTCATGTTCTGAATGTAAGTTTCTTTTGTTAAAGTGTTTGTGTTTGCTTACGTCTATTATAAACTTGCATGCCGAAAGGCAGTATTTGGCGTACTGTAAAAACATCATATTACCATCTTTTGTAAACCCACTTACGCAATAAAGATTTGATTTGATTTGTTTTATTTATAGGTATCTTGGATCATTTTCGAGACAGAGCGGAGCGCGCGCAGTGTTCGACTGTTTAGAGTATCAATCATATTATGAGCTCACTAACATTTTAACTGTGTTTATCATTCAGATTAGAATTGGATAGGACACGATTAAGATTAGGGGATAGATATTTTTTATGTCCTTCACTTAGCTATTACCTATAGAAAATACCTACAAACTACTCTTGGCATATGGTATAATATAACTATGTACCTAATAGCTTCTATTTGCATTTAACAAAAACCACATTGCCCAATAAAAATACCTTTCATATTCATAACTCTTTCATACCTATAGCGGTCATTAAAATAATTAGCATACCGTAGTGAGTTGTGCGTGGAATTATTTATATTTCACTACAAACGTTGTTCACTGTAGCTTATTCGAAAAAAACTTTCTTTGACAAAACTTTTTTCTGTTAGCGTTACCATCGAAAATTAAAATTCAAGGTAAACGTTTATACGTATTAAATAGCTAACATACTTAACTATTCGTGTTAAGTACAAAAGTAATTATTAAACTTACCTAATAATTAATTACATTGTAATGTCCTCAAAAAAAAACCAACTAGAATTTAAAAATCAATTTCAGTGTTTAAACAAATTTGTAAATAAAGTAAGGTGGTTCTAACGAAGAAATAATTGTCTGACCATTAATTTTTATAATAATATAAACACTTAGCGGGCAATGGTTTAGCTAAAATAATGTGGGAAATTTATAATAAATGTAACTGTAAATATACTCGAATATGGTAAGAAAATCCCTCATTTTTCGTTTAATTGTTCGATAATAATCGATTCAAGTAAACAAATTACGGTTTATTTAACAAAAATACAGAGGAGGTCAGAAAGCTATTCAATGTAATTAATTGTGAAATGTAAACTAATTCCAATTAGATTTATGCGATTAAATAAACATCAATAATTTTTCCCGGTTTTGATAAAATGTACTATAATAAACTTACCGCCGTCTTTCTGATATTTCGCCGCAAGAAGACGAGCTAAAATCGCTGTAATTGTTTTCAAAAAATCATATTTGTAAAGAAATATACTTTTTTAACGATAATAGCATTTGACCGCCATGTCTTCTGATGATTATGACGTCAACAGAATGAAAAGAGGTAAGATTATTCGGCTCGTCACTTCTTATTAAAAAAAAAGATTAAATTGTGCTTAATGTTATGGAACACGGAGGTGAGGTCACTTTTAAAAAAGAATGCTTAAAAACTCCGTCGACATTGATCCCGTGGATATATCGACCAGTATTTATAAAAATAAATCGAAATTGGAGTATAGAACGTCCTCATTATTTGTAGTCTGCGAAAACTGTGCCTTACCGATTGAGGAAGGTTTTGTAGTAACATCACGATTCAAAATACTGGGGTTATTCAAAACGCCTGTACTAAGTATACGGGCGGCTGGTTCATCATGTTATGAATCACTTTTATTATAGAACCTACTGAAGATGGTGAAGAGCACCCATTCTTTCTAATATACGATGGCTTGACCACTGAATATTGCATAAAATCCACTGAGCGTTCTAGTTTATTCTAGTTTAACTGCAGTTTGGAATCATTTGAATAAGTAACCACCTCCATGACGGCGAGAAACATGGTGCTGATCATGCAGTATTAAACAACAGTTCAAACTACTAGTCGATGTCCCGTGGTTTTACCCGCGTGGTTTCTGTTTCCGGTATTTTACAGCGATAAATACCATTCCAGATTGTTATCTATCTACATTCCAAAAGTTTAACCCGACATATTCAGCTGTTCCGACGTGATTGCAGAAAAACCAAACTCTGGCATTTATGATATTAGTAGTTAGTAGAATATTAAATCCGCAACTATTCTATGAC
>CM029779.1:2519525-2604757 GCA_017562165.1 Ectropis grisescens | reverse complement strand
AAAGGAATGAAAAATCGCATGACGTTCAAAAACATTCAACTAAGCTGAAGTATCCATTATTATGAATAATGCTCGAGGAAGACTTGAGATATATTTAGTTTACTTTCCAGTAAAAATCCGTATCAGCGTAATACGAATTTTTAGAAAAGATTAGACCACGGATATCGGATTAGACTTTGTAGGTTGAAATGAATTGCTAGTTTATCGGATACATTTCGGCGAGTGTGTTACTGAACTACAGAACCTAATTTCATTTTTTTTTTGACGTTCCTATCATATCCGTGTATTAGACTTTGTAGGTTGAAATGAATTGCTAGTTTATCGGATACATTTCGGTGAGTGTGTTACTGAACTACAGAACCTAATTTCATTTAGTTTTATTTTTGACGTTCCTAACATGCGTACAAAGCGAAAACTGTCGTTACATAAACACCTAGATTACGGAATTGTAACGTGAATAGGATAAGTATGGATATGTCAACAAATACAATCTTGGTATCTTCAAGGAGAGACAAAACGGTTTCTTTTTGTAAACACATTATGTATATCGTAGTGGTGAGAACGTCTGA
Source organism: Ectropis grisescens (assembly GCA_017562165.1). Taxonomy (NCBI): domain Eukaryota; kingdom Metazoa; phylum Arthropoda; class Insecta; order Lepidoptera; family Geometridae; genus Ectropis; species Ectropis grisescens. The sequence continues at coordinate 2,604,188 of CM029779.1, read as the reverse complement.
CTCAAAATACCGAGTATTTTTCCTGCAGCTCGAGTATTTTTCCACATGCAGATGTAAATTTGTCATCACCGCTGGTTTTAGCCGTGAAGAAAAATATCGAGAGTAAACCGGCAAGTTCCAAGTAAGACTTCGTTAATCAAACCATACTACATCATCGTGGTGAATTATGGATTTCGCTCTCTCCCCTGTGTGAGAAGGCCCCGTATCCCAGCAGTGGGAAAATAAGACTTATGTTATAACTCTAACAAAAAGCATGATGACAAAAAAAAGATTATTCCTTCAGATAGATTATACTAAAATATTGCACTCGTATTGATTATTTTGTTTCACAAAAGGACCTTAGTGCCAAGAAGTTTCGCGTGACGTCACTACATCATTGTACGATTTTTACCAAGATGTGATGTCATAATCACCCACTACGGTAGTTCAATTACCTATATCTTTGTCGATTATTCCTACTGTATTCCAGTTTTAAGGCCAATGTTACAACTGAAATAACAGGATTTAAAAAAAATTATTAAAAGTGTCGCAACGAGCAGTACATGTGCCTAATGGTAAGCAACATGCCTGCCACATAACAGCACAGTAACACGCAGCTATTGGAATATGAAGAGTCCAAATCATTACCTATCACTGTACTGCGCTCGTCACCCAGTGATCTAAGATGTTATATCTCTAAGCCCTGTAATTTCTCTGGAAACATTGCCCCTTCAAACCGGAACACAGTGATGTTTGCACATTACTGCTTGGCAGTAGAATAACTGGTAAAGGTGTAGTACTTCCCCAGGCGGACTCTGCTAAGAGTCCTACCACTACATAGAGATAAGATATCTTATATCTCGAAGTACGAGCGTACTGCAGTGCTAGGTAATGATTTGAGACTAGATATATGTTTGTGTGTTTCAATAGCTACGTGTCACTGTTATAGGCAGGTATGTTGCTAATCTTCAGACACAGGCCCTGCTTGTCTCGTTACTCTATTCATTATTTAAAAAAAAGTTTGATAAATAAAAAAATACGTGTCCATATTTTTCAATCATCCACCTGTCTGGATTTTTAATGGTATATTTTTGATCTAGTTATAATCACAATTCCACGAAGATTATATTTAAACTTGCAAGAACAATATGAACTAAATATGTAGGCACTAATTATTATCCCACCGTCTTTCAGAAAACTTCAGCTCAATTTCTCATCATCGGGATAAGTCTAAATAATAATTTAAGCTTAATCACACAAGCTCAAGGTCCCAATAATTGGGAAAGTTCTGATTGGATACAATTTAATATCGAAATTCTCATAGAAATAGATGATAGACATTGATTAAGTTGTTGAAATGGACCATTAGCGGTATTGAGTACTTTTGAAGGTCTTTTGTAATGGATTTTGTGAACTTTAACATAGGGATTATCAAATAACCAACTTGTTGGTTATTAGATTGAAATATAGCATCAGCCGAGCTGGCGGTCCAGTGTTAACCTAAAATGCAACCTACAGATGGCCATTAAGGCCAGAAACGCGGCCGTAGCGGATGCTCTGCACCGGGAGGAGGTGGCATAAGCAAAAGAATATGTCGAGTCGATTACTATAGGAATCCCAACCGGTAGTGATCGGCTCAACAGACGAAATCGGACTGACTAGTACTAGAACGAAATGTTCACAATACCCTTTTCCTTTCTTCTCCTAATCCAAGAAATATGTAAAATGAAGACAATTGTAATGACAAAGGTCACAGATCCCGGAGTCTGTGGAGCGCTAAAAACCCCTAAAATGTATGCATGCCATCTAGGAGTAAATAAATCACCCTGGGTTTGCTTTACTACCGATAAAATTGAACTTTTACGTAGAATGGATGACGAAAAAGCTCAACGTAGCTTTCCCAAAGTAACTAAGTACTACTGATTGATCAGTTAAATTTAATGTTAGTACGACTGCGAATAATCGAAGTAACATCTTATGATGCGTTATTATGTTTACTTTTAAGTACATTGTAAAAAGCAAATAACTAAAATAATTCAAACATATTAAAAAATGAATAAGAAATATCAGCAAAACCGAAACAACAAATAATGTGCCATACAGTGGCATGAGCCAGTGTGTCAACATATTACAAGTAAAAAAAATGTCATGAATGTTCAAGGATAAGTATTATATTATGAATGTTGTTGGATATCATAGTTATATGGAGGTACAGATGAAATACGCTGCTAAAAACAGTACAACCGCACAATTTATTCTAACTCCATGTTCAGTAAAACTAGCGTTATCTTTATACCGTACGAAACGTAGGTACCATAATACAAAACTACGTGCCGGTAAACCCTTCTAAATTTACATCATATACGAAACTATGAATACGCGCCGGTAAATTTACTCCATTACTTCATTTTTGTTCCCATTACAGATAATTTCCACGGAATCCATCCCACGGAGCCATCTTGGCGGGCATTTGGCAAAACTTTTCGCATTAACTAAAACATGCTCCCAAATCCAGCTTTTCGCGAGAACAGCAGCAAAGAACACTCTGTGTCGTGGACGAATCAAACTCCTGGACAAGTAAATAGTTAAACGCGTTGCTTTTACAAAATCTTATTACGTAATAAATAACAAGTGATCCACCCCGGCTTCGCCCGTGTAAATGTACACATATATAAGATATAGCATTTAGGAATAACGGAGATATCCAACAGTGAAGAATTTTGGAAATCGGTCCTGAAATTATGACGTTGAAACAAATAAACTCTTCAGCTTTATAATATTAGCAAGAATAATGTTGTTATTTCGCAAAAAAAAAACTCAGATACGGGATTTGAATCAACCATCTCACGATTGTGAAATTGTTTACAGGCGTATCTATCTTACCAATAGCAATACAATAACAATACCAATCTACTATTTTAATTAACCCGACAAATACCAATATTATGGAAAAATATAGAAAACGTATTTTAATTTTGTCAAATCATTAAAAATCGACAAACTTCCAGAGTGAGGGATCTTGACGTTACGTCTACATAATAAATCGTACATAGACGTGACGTCACTCGAAAATTCTAAGCACCATATCTTCGTCATTTTTTGTTTGTGAAAGAGAAAAAAAATTGGTTGCCTGTAAAGTCGGTATACGGGCGAAAGTTTTACGTGACAACGACTTTGAGTGGTAAAATAATTTTACGGAAGGGACGCGTGCCTTTCACTTTTTATGTCTGTCTCTCTCGCTCTTAGGCGGGCTAACCATGCCCGAGTGGAAGGGACGCGTGCCTCTCACTCGCTCTCGTTGTGAGCGCATAACGTGAGCGGAGCGTAACGCAGTTTCTTGAAGTGTCACCCGGCAAACCAATTTATAAGACGTTGTCACGTCAAAATTGTATGTACAATATTTTTTTATAAAGAATAATTAACCTAACTGACTGACTAATTAGTTTTTAGTTACTAAGCCTATTGTCATTCATAAATATTTTTTACTATTAAAATAAAATTATCATTGCTTGTTGTAATAATCACACTAATATCACATGATTTAATAGACTGTGGTCATATTACGAGGGTTTACGTGTTCAGAAGTTAAGTCAAAGTCAAAAGTTATTTATTCGCAAATGTACAATTTACACGTCAATTAATACAAAAAAATAAACAAGACAGAGGCATAAAAATAGTATATACATTTTCAAAGTGTTTAAAATGAACATTTCAGTACACGATAAATCATTTCGGACAGATAAGTTGTCAAGTATATTTTTATTACAAGTTTGTTCACCTGTATCTCAAGGTGTATGAAATTCAGAACACAGTAAGTAGATAGCCTGGATTAGTAGTATCATAATTTTAACTCTTTTATCTCGTTAATAAGTGGAATAGAGTAGAATAAATTTATTGTCAATCATAGTTACACTAACAAATATCTACCTATTTATGACGAAAAATCCTGAGTATTTCTATGCAGACTACTCGAGTACAATTTTGTCGATAAGTATTGCATTGATCATTAATTACAATTTTAATTACAACAATTACATATGTATTAATAAATTCAGCTGTAAAAGGGCTGTGTAAAAGTACATTTTTTAACTTGTAATAGAAATAACAAATACATGAAAGCGACAGTAGCAAATATTCCCTAAAATTAATAAGTAGTTGTTAAGCCGTGACCTATTCGTCACGGCATCCTATTCGTCACGGCACCTGTACATCGAGGGGTGCGTCTAGTCTGAAATAAATGCAAAAAGGAAAACATTTATTTATTTTTTAAGAAACACCAACAGTATATATATTAAAAATTACAAAAAACATAACATAAAAATTGAGTATTATGATATATATGTCATAATATAAAGGGTATATACCCTTTATAGGTATAATGGCTTTATGTATATAAATAGTATATACCCTTTATAGGTGTTTACAGCATTCCTTAATAATAGGTAGAACAATATTAAAAAATTCCAACTACCTACCTTTTGAATTGAAATAAAAATCTTATAAATAGAAGATGACAGAATACTATCTGTCAAAAAACTTTGCCATTTTGTTTTTAAAAACATTTAAGGAGTCTTGAAAGATATCAAGATCTTTCACGGAGGCATTCATTTCATTGTACGCACGGCTCATTCTTGGTATCGGAGAGTTATGAGCTAAGTTAGTTTTGGCATGAGCAATGTTTAATAATTATTAAAACATTCCCTAGTTAACTCGTCCAAGCTCTACAGTACCCGTCTGCGCCCATGAGCTTAGCAGATACGCCACATTGTACAGGGCGACAGTATTCAAGTGGCTTTTTTAACATCAAAGGCGGTTTTACTTTGAGCAAGATACGCTTCTCTGAGCTCTGATGTCAATGGAGATCTGTATGCAGCGGGTAGTGACGTCAGTATGAGGTTCCAAGGTTTTCCAAACTCGAATGAAGCTGAAACAAACAAAACGGCAAAGTAATTAAACAATATTTTTTGTAGTGGTAAGACTCTTCGCATAGCCCGACTGGGAAACTACCTCACCTATGTCAAGTGTTTAGTAATGTTAAAGCATCACTGTGTCTCGGTTTGAAGGGCAATGTTTACAAACAGTGAAATTACAGGGCAATTTACTTTTATTTATTTTACTATACTCGTAGTATAGAATAGCATTTCGGAGCTATGTTGAACATGAAACTACTGTGACGGAAACTATGCCGGTAAACCTGAGAAGAGTTGTTAGTTAACCACAAAATTGGTTTAACCGCAAATACCAAAATATATTGTACTAAAAAGCAGCTATATTGAACTGGAATCTCTTTTAGGTATAATTTGAAATACACGTAACAATTTCGGTAACAATCAAGAGAACAATGTGTGAGAGCGCCACCTGCGACAGAGTAATGAACAATACAGGGCTTCACAAAGGATTCATACAAATGAATTCATTTCGGCTATTACTGAACAACTGTACGGAACACGCTGGTGGATATTAATATACAGAATTTTTAACGTATTTCTACTTGAATGGGATGCTTCAGCTGCTGTTCATGGTGGATTTTTTATAAGAAAATCGAATTGATAGCTATTTAGCCGTTTTGAGGACTTTTCTGGCTGTTTTGGACAATTTGATAGATTCGCGTCACTTATATACTAATGTTAATACTATACTAAGTTAATACTAAGTTACTAAGCTGGCATAGTAAGTTACAGCTGGCCTAGTCAGGAGAACGGCGACTGCCGATCCGGGGCCCCTGGGTTCAAATCCCACGCACACTATTGTCTTTTAGAAGTCATGTGCGTAAAGCCGCTAACTTAAAACGGTGAGTAAAAAAATAACGCGAGGAAACCGATATGTATCTAAAATGTTTTGAGGTTATGTGTCATCCACCAACCCGCACTGGACCAGCGTGGTGGATTATGGTCTTGACTCTCCTAGCGACAGAAGGCCCCGAGTCTCAGCAGTGAAAACATTAAGTTGGGCTGCTTATATACTAATGTAGAGCGGCGGCTACGTAGCGGTATAGCGATGTAGCGGTGTAGCGTAGTAGTGGGCGTGCGTAGTAGACTCTTGTCGAATGGGTGAAATCTTGTGAGGTCGTAGCACCGACATGCGTAATAGCAGTATATAAAAATATACAGGTGACAAATTAAAACACTCAATGATGTTTTATTCTAAAATTCCAAGTTATATTTAAAATAGTTATATACCTCTAAGTTTTCACTTTCCGGCAGTGCTTTTAATTGCCAATTTAATATTATCTGTGTTCCGGTTTGAAGGGAAATGTTTACAGAGAAATTACAGGGCTTAGAGATAGAACATCTTAGATCTCTGGGTGATGAGCGCAGTGCAGTGCTAGGTAATGATTTGGATTCTTCATGTTCCAATAGCTGCATGTCACTGTGCTGTGGCAGGCATGTTGCTTACCATCAGGCACATGTCCTGCTCGTCTCGTCACTTCTTATTTTAAAAATAATTAAAAAAATTGACCGTCATCTTGCCTTATTATAAGCGAAAATGCACTCTACGATAAAGCAAGTTTGCCTAGAAGATATAGATTTGCTCTAAATTTTAAGACACTTTTAGCGTATTCAGCCTCCTAGATGTTACTATTAGATAAATGACTTTTTTGTTCAAGAGTATTGGATCATCAAGCTTGAAAAGATGTCGCTTTTTCGATCTACGAGCGGTCCGAGAGTAAAAATAAAGTTCCACTACTTTCACAGCTTTGAGAGGATAATTTATTCTGAATTCTGTGTCTGATGAGCTGCAAATACATTAGTACTGTCCATCGATATAATTAAAGAAACGAAGATGAGGTATGCTATAATCTAAAGACAACATAACGTAGCGAAAATTTATTTGAAAATTCAATTGTCAGCGAACGTACACAACTTCTTGTTGCAACTGAGACTAAATCAGGAGACGTCACCTGATTTTGCATCGCCATAGTAGAAGCGCGTTTGCCGCTTCTGCCGTTTTTAAGAGTTCGATGGTACTGTCCGTTGAAAGTGCGAAAAGTACCATTTTGAAAGTGGCAACATTTCGTCCCTTCCTCTTTCCTACGGAATTTCTCTACTATGAATCTTGCAATCTTCTAACAGTGAGATAACTATTTATTTTGAACACTACACTTAAACAGCACATAGCGTTCTCCTATTGCACTGAAGTTACTAACACGAGACGTAAGGGTAGTATATGTACTCGTAGCTTACTCGCACAACAAAAAACATGCTTTCACAAGCAGATTTTTTCTCGGACTTCTGAATAGATTGCTATCTATTTACAACCAAAATCTTTTTAAATGTGTAAAAAACATTATGAGTATTTGACAGCAATATCTTACGAAGAAGCCGAAAATGTTTTGTTAGTTTTACAATAATTATTGAATTACGAATGTTCCTACATGTTAACTAAACAAAGTTATTGATTAAGTCTTTGTTTTTGCGTATTTTAACTGTTGTTTTTAACCCCCGACCAAAAAAAGGGGTGTTATAAGTTTGACGTCGATGTCTGTCTGTCTGTCTGTCTATCTGTCTATCTGTCTATCTGTCTGTCTGTCTGTCTGTCTGTCTGTCTGTCTGTCTGTCTGACTGTCTGTCTGTCTGTCTGTGTGTGTGTCTGTCTGTGGCACCGTAGAGCTCAAACGGATGGGCCGATTTCGATGCGGTTTTTTTTATTTGAAAGTTAATTACCGTGCTTTTAGCTTGGGTGTTCTTAGCTATGTTTGGTTAATATCGATTCAAAATGGCCGCCTCCACAAAATGGCGGATAAAATATTTTTTCACAACCTACCTCAATATGGGTATCAAATAAAAGGGCTTAACTAGTAAAGTACTATACGCTATAAAAAAGTCAAATCCAAGATGGCCGCCACCACAAAATGACGAAATACATTTCTTTTTTCACAATTCCCTTAATATGGGTATCAAATGAAAGGGCTTGACTAGTAGAATGTTGTACAGATAATAAATCTTAGGTAGTCGGGGGTTAGTCAAAATTTTTAATTTTGTTCTTGTTATTGTTATAAATCACGTGTCTTGTTTATAGTTCTTTATCGTAACTCTGCATATAATTTTTTTTTTTTAATATTTTCTCACCTGCAACATAGGTTTAAACTAGTTCAGGCTAATAAATTAATACTTATCTAGGTATTTATAATTGTTAGAAAATATTGTGTTATTCTGAACTTATTGAAATTAATTAATTTATTATCATTTTTTTATTGTCAACCAAGTCCCCCAATAAACACCATCATAAGCATATCTTGCCAAGCTCATCATTAAAAAAACTGTTCAACATGTTTAGTTGCAAAATCGACCATAACAAGTAAAGCTAGAATCGTTAATCACTCGTACAGAGACTAATTTCAAAAATAACATTTCACAGTCCTGTTTGGACGCAAGGAATAATGGGCCAGTCGTCCATTAGGGTAAAAGCCACGTTAGAAATAGACTTCTGTTCTTGCAACGTGCCTCATTTTTCTTGTCGCGGTGTCGTGGCCTGCAAAACGGGTGAATGCGCAGTTTCCCTTATTTTATGTAGTGAGTTTAATTAACGTTGCAGGCATAATGTAACGAAAAATAAATGAAACAATCACACCATGAAAAATAACACCCTTATCTCAGAAAATTAAAAGTGATTGCTCCTAATCATAATTATTTGATGGTATTTTGAAACAATAACTAGTAAATTAGGGCATTCGGTTGTCTGTAATGTTAATAATTGTTCATCTTACTAATATTATAAATGCAAAAGTTGATTAGGCAAATTAACGTTAGTTGCTCAATCACGTCAGTACGTCTGAACGGGTCGGATTGAAATTTAGAACATACTTCGATTATAATGTCAATGACAAAATGTTTATAGTGACAAAAACTTTTTTTTTTTCAGTTGGCAGAGCATCTATTAATAAAACTAAAATACAATGAAAACTGCACTACACTACAAACCTACCTACCTAACTACTTACACTAAATCATCCAGAGACACATAGTAGGACCGGTGCAGCGGCTAATTCAGCTGAGCGACTCAAACGGCGCAACTATGCAACTCTCGGAAGTGGTTACATATTTGAGCCCTTTGGAGTTGAGACATTGGGCCCGTGGGGGCCGGGAGCTCACCTAATCTTCAAAAGCCTTTCCGAGCGCTTGGTCGACGCGACGCGTGACCAAAATGCTGGCGTTTATTTGGCCCAACGCATAAGCATTTCCATTCAGCGTGGTAATGCCGCCAGCATGCTGGGTACGCTTCCGATTGGTAGTGAGGTTGAACATCTTGATTATCTGTAGACCTATAGTGGTTTATGGATAATTCAGGTGTGCTTAGGACAAAAACTTAATCTAGTATTAAAATTAAAAAAAGTATTTGTTTCATTTTGAGGTACGGAACTCTAAAAACTAAGAACAAAGGTAAAGTAGTAAGGTTAGTGACTATGTAAGATACATGTATAAATTATAAATTAGGCATACATGTATAAATACATACGAAGTTCAATAATAAAGCAGCTGACTAATTAAAAATACCTAACTCTAATGATAATAAATGTTTAATGTTATTTTTAAAGCAAATTAAATCAACAACAATATTATGCGTCATGCTTGTACACATATTAGGCATAAACTACACTGTTAAAAAAACTTTATAAATACATTTCAACCCACTCCTTAAAAAGTAATTACAAGTTAAATGTACTGATTTATATAATACTAGCTGTACCCTGCCACGCTTCGCTGTGCCACATTATGATGCAAAAAATAGATAAAAGCAATCCTTGATGCCGATTATATATCATTGCAAAATTTCAGCTCGATCGATGCAGAACTTTTTGAGTTTTTGAAGCGTACACAAACCAACATAACATTTTTATATATAGAGACTAGCGGTCCCATTAATTATATAATGTATGTAATATATAGCATTCGAGAATCACGCAAAAACGTATCCAACGGTGAAAGAAGTTTTGAAATCGGTCCAGTTGTTCCTGTGATTAGCGCTTTCAAACATAAAATCTCTTCAGCTTTATAACATAGTATAGATATAGATAGGATGATGCGACGAGTACACTCGTACTAACCTGATAATAAAAACCACGTATGAATACAGCACAGCTCGGTGTTACGTTGTGATTTGTATACACCATGTTAGCTAATTCCTACTGCTAGGGTACGATAACCCCAGTACAGGTCATCTGGGCAACTTGCAGGTTGGCTGACGTCACTTGTCTTTAAATTGTTAAATCTTCTTCAATAAGCAGGTTTCCTCACAATGTATGACTTTCACCGTTTTAAGCCCGGCGTGAATGAGGTAAAATATCCCTTGAACATCATTACATCTACATAGTATGAAACAAAGTTACATCCCGCGTCTATCCGTCACTATATCAATCTTTAAACCACCAAACAGATTTTGATGCGAAGTCTTTTTAATAGATAGAGAGATTCATGAGAAAGGTTTATTATATACAATACGTGCATTAATTAGCAGAGAAACAAGGATAATTTTAAACTTTTTTAATGTAATGTCATAAGTAAACACATTTTTGCGCTTACATTGCAAACACTGGCTGAACCGTAATAGCTAGATCAAAATGATGTAGAGCAACGTTGTACCCATTTAAAAGGTCTACAAAAAATTTGCAATAGTATATGTCTCATCATCATCATCATCATCATCAGTCGCAAGACGTCCACTGCTGAAAATAGGCCTCCCCCCTAGATTTCCACAACGAACGGTCCTGCGCTACTTGCAACCAGTGGTTTCCAGTATATGTCTATCTCTTAGGAATAACCACAATAACCAGTTTAATTGGTATATATTTAGTATCAGCGTTGCCCTCGTGTGAATCCGGGGCGGGTCGCTAGTTCTAGTATAAACAATAATAAAAAAAATTGTAACAATACACACTGCTTTGCTAATTACTATACTATTTAATTGTTCTCAAATGGATTCAAACTAGATTTAAGCAATATTTATTTATTTCTTATTTTTCAGTTGTTTGGAACAGAGCCGAAAAATTATCGGAAAATAGGCCGAGATGGTATGGACAAGTAAAGACGAAGATACTACTCGTAACTACGTGAAGAAGTTGATAATGCGTCTCATAGCTCCTAGTCGAAAATCTAGAAGAAAACAAAGACAGCATTAGTACCGACGGAAATGATTGTGTGTGAGATTTCCTATGAGAATATCTAGAACAAATTTAAGTCAATTACCGGGACAAAAGTAGTCTATGTGTTATCCTAGACCATCACCTACCTATATTTCAAATTCTATCCAAATCTATTCAGTAATTTTTACGTGAAAAAGTAACAAACATCCATCCATACACACTTACAAATATTCGCATTTATAATAAATAATATTAGCTTACAAATTTAAGTTTGTTTAAATTGAATGCTATAGGATAACACATAGGCTACTTTTGTAACGGGAAAATAACGGAATCAGGAACTGCTCGGGTGACTCACAGCGCTGCTATTAAATAAAAATTGTATGTAGTGGTAGGACTCCTAGCAGAGTCCACTTGGGGAAGTACCACACCTTTGCTAGTTATTCTACCGCCAAACAGTAATGTGAAAACATTTCTGTGTTCCGGTTGCCCTTCAAGCAATGTCTCCAGAGAAATTACAGGGCTTAGAGATATAACATCTTAGATCTCTGGGTGATGAGCGCGGTGCAGTGCTAGGTAATGATTTGGACTCTTCATGTTCCAATAGCTGCGTGTCAGTGTGCTGTTATGTGGCAGGCATGTTGTTTACCATCAGGCACATGTACTGCTCGTCTCGTCACTTCTTATTTAAAAAAAAAAATTGAAAAAGAAGGAGCGTTAATATATAGCGTTAATAGGAGCGTTGGCTCCAATACTATACGCAGTTATAACACGTGGGTCTTCCCATTCCCGTGATTTTCCTTAACGGATATACATTATGCCAGAATAAATTCAAACTGTGTTGACAATTTTAATACATTAAAATTTAACCATCAAACATCCAAACTTTTACACATTTTTATTAGTAGGAACTAGCAAGGAAGGGAGACACTCTATGTCGCTTGTAACATTACCCAAGGCATTTTTTTCAAATTGTTTAGCCACTACATAGTATTATGAGGTGTAAAAGGTCTAAATAGAATGTAGGTAGTGGTACGGCTGGCCTGGTGGCTTAGCTGGTAGTAAATCTGCCTGCGAAGCCGTGGGTCGAGGGTTCGATCCCCACCCAGTGCAAATGTTTGTGTGATGAATTCAAATATTTGTACTGTGCCTGGGTGTTTTCTTTGTATAATAAGTATGTATTTAAAAATATATAAGTGTTATATCAGCTACCTGGCTTCCATTGTACAAGCTTTGCTTAGTTTGGGGTCAGGTGGTGAAATGTCCACTAATATTTATATAATATTTATTTTATTTTCTTTGGAGAGTCTGCCTGAGGAAGCACCACACCTTTTCCAGTTATTCCACGACCAAGCAGTAATGTGCAAACATCAATGTATTCCTGTTTAAGAGTCTGTTTCTAGAAACAATACAGGGCATAAAGATAAATCATATTATATCTCGAGCGCAGTGCAATGTAAGGTAACTATTTGGACTCTTTATAGTAGCGTGACACCGTGCTGTAATGGGCAAGCGTGTTGCTTACCATCAGGCACATGTCCAGCTCGTTCTGTCATTCTATAGGTACTATAAAAAAGTTAATAGGTAGTGTGTATTTTGCTTTGATGTTTGTCATCATAAATGTTTATTTTATAGCATTTTATTTGAGCCACAGTAGGTTCTCAGAACAGGAAAAATAAAACTATTAATGTTATTAGTAAGTGTTAGGCTAATCTGTTGTTTTAAATAAATCGCTCGTATGTTAACGTTGTTTTCGAAACGTCAATTTAATTGTATGGAAATTATGAATTATTGTTCGCCCACAGCGACCCTTTACACCAGACGAGTTGGTGGTGAAACGTAGATCTATTAAAATAAAGTTTAAGTTTTGTGCGTAAGATGAGTTCGTATAGCAAATACTTAAAAGCGTTAGGGATCTAGGGGTTTGCTTAGTTTGGGGTCAGTTGGTGTTGTTGTGTGAATTCTCCACCAATATTTATTTATTTATCTAATTGTGCAGTTTGCCTTATTAAAACTATAATCTTAATGTTCTATAGAAAATGAAAGCTGAACATACAAGGTATGTGTACTCATTCTCATAATTGTTTTTTCATTAATCATGTTGAAAAATTAATTTGAGTCTCTTTTTGAGTAAGAGTTGAGGGAGGAACCCTCAGAGATAGAGTTGTAGAAAGAATAACGAGTTGTGTATTTTCAGTCAGGTGAAATAGAAAATTTACTTCTTCAAATTTTCAGAATGAAATGCATTTGCTGCTCTGAATCGGCACCTAAGTTATTGATGCATGTGAGTTTATTACTAGCGGTAAGTTGTAACATCTTTATACTCTGAAGTACCTATATGAGTAGAGGGGATTGCCGTCAAATGTTCGTTTCGGCATTAGTCGCAATGCTGAGCAGACGTGCGGTTGCACTTTGCCACACTGTACCTCGCTACAAATTATATTTGGGAACAAATTAAAGGAAATCGCATTTCAAAGAAAACAATTTCGTCAACTGTTGTAAGCCAACGACACTCATAGGCAACGGCTCTAGTTCGAAAAAGACTACAAAGTCTTGAACAACGCCTGAAAATTGCTAGCCTATCGGTTTTTTAACGGATACATTTTGGAGAGTGTGCGACTGGTTTGCACGATCTAATACCACCTTGCCCTTTTTTCTATCGGAATGTTCATAGCTTGAAAAAACGACGTCGTTTCATGGTTGATGTTCCAAAGACACGAACGAAGAGATTTGACTCTACTTTTGTGATAAGAACGTCTAGGCTAGGCTAGAATATGTTGCCTGAGTGGGTTTACCCCGATGGTTACAATCTTTGTGTCTTCAAATCGAAAGCGAATCTGTTTTTTCTAGGTAAACACGCTTCATCGTAGACCGCATCATCGCTTATCATCAGGCGAGATGGTGGTGTAGAAGTGTAAACCTATTAAAAGATAAAAAAGAGCTACTATCACTATGTAAATAGATCTCAAAAAACAGCTTGAAAATTTGCTGTAATGAGTGCTTCTATAATAGTAAGCATTAGTTTGAACGGTTCACTAAAATGTTAGACCAGACTTTTGTCATGCTACTACAAATAATTTCAGGCGTTGGATTTAAACTTCACGCGGCAGAATGTCTAGTATCCATGGCCAAGATGGATTTAAAAAAATATACAAAAAACTTCACTATTATTATTTATTACATTATTATATACAATATTATTATTACATTATTACCACAGACAGTTTTCAAACAATAATAATAAATACTTTGTGGTCCAGAAATCACTATACCTACTAAATATAATGTTAGGTTAGCAAGCTACAACATCTATCATTATCAGAGATAGACATTGGTATACCGCATTATATCGCTCGGCCTTTGTTAATACTCAGTATTATTTTACATTATTACAAGTTATGTGAAGTTAACACATAGGTACGAACCCAGAGACAAACGTTAATAATAATATTTTGGCATGTAAAACTAGAGCAGGACGACATAGAACAATAAAAAGACTGGCCTATAGTAGTTCTAGATAGAAACAAGTGGAAGAGGGTAGGGTAGGTCTTTGCTAAGCATTGAGCATTAAGGTTAAGTAAGGTTAAGTTATCCAGCGAAACGATGATGAAGTGTTCCTATAATGCCTGGGCCACACTAACGGAAATGCCATTAATTATCGCGGACTTTGATTTTACAGATAATTTCTGGGGCTGGATTGGCGACATTGGCGCGTTTGAAATGGGATCCAAGCACGTACCTGATTATGATGAATCTGATACCGACGGAATACCGGCTGCTATCAGTGGTGCTCTGCTTCGGCACATTTCTGATAATAGCACTAGCACATGTTGCCGTCACAGCAGTCTCCATCCAGAAAAGAGATACCATAATGTTCGACGAACTCTGTTTTTATGGTTAGGACATATTATATTATATTGGGTTCTTTAAGACAAAATATGTTATTTGTTTGCTGTTTCGGTATTGGAAGTCATTAATTAGTTCTGTAGCCATAATAACAGCTGAGAATCAAATTGTTTCAGAGGTATATTCACGAAGGCAGTGTTCATTGAACTATAGTAAACTATAATTCATTCATTAATGACCAATTTTTTAACGCCGATGTATTTAAATAATGATATACAATAATATTTATATATTTATGTTACTTTATGAACGATAGGTATTTTCTTATAATATATAAAAGGTAAATTTTATGTTATTTTTATAAATAATGATTGACGAGATGAACAAAACAGATGCCTGATAATAAACTACACGCTAAAATGAAACCAAAAAATATATTTTGTGATGCAGTTTTAGACAATATGCAGGCAATTATCAGATTTATACTTGTAGTAGTGTTGTATCGAAACCCCTGACGTTGTTTCGTTTTTTTTTCTTTGTGGTAGAGGTTCTGTTTCTTCACATAAAGCGGTTTTAAAGCTCTTTTATAATCCCATACATCGAATATGTCAAAGCAGTATTTTCGCATTTCTACAGTCTGGGAACATAAATAACTGAACAGTCAATTGACTCCTCCTACGCAAGCGTGCCACATCTAAGACCTCGTTCATTCTACTAATCCTATTATTAATATTGTATAATATTAAATGTCTATGATATTTGTTGATCAATTACATCAGAATGTATGAACAGATCGGAAGGTCTACCGCGTAACTAAAACTGTCTTAGCTTTGATAATGCTATCTCTTTTTTTTTCGCTTGAAATGATAGAGACAGCAAAGCAAATCCATAGCCCATTTAATTAGGCGTTAGAAGGGCTGGTTCAAATTTAGAACACAGATATTTGGATAGTCTAGAAGAACACTTTCATCCCGCGTAAATAACAGGAACGGGAACCACGCGGGTAAAACTGCAGGCCCTGCGTCCTTATCGTAAATGCTAAAGTTTGGATGTTTCTTGCTCAATCATGTCGGAGTGAAAATCTGTAACATACACCTATAGTACCTTTAGTAGTAAATGTATAAATCAATTTGTTTTGTATAATAGTATAGTAATAGTATGATTAAATTTTAGTAACAGTATTAAGGAAAATGTCACCTCGCCTCGCTTAATCTTGTTCTAGGCGATTTTCCTTTAAGTTGGTTTCCTGGAAGAGATTGCTCTCAGCAATAAGGTCGCCTTTTGTAGCGCTAGTTCATAATTGTGTGTTACTGTATTTTGTCTGTTTTGTGTCACAATAAAGAGTTATATACCTATCTATCTATAGTTAGTATCGCGGAAAAATAACTGGAAGTCAAACTTAGGTTTTTCATAGTTTGGGCTTATATATTCCACTAATTGTAATAAATTCTTTTGTTACAGTACTGTGTGTTAATGATGGCACTAATATTAGTAGAAATAGTAACATTTATATATCTGATTGCACGACTTATCACATTTCAACGATCAGATGGGTTTAATCAATTACTGGAGCATGTGCACAAGTTTGAAAAATATTTTGGACCAGACTCTTTTCTTGTGAATTTTTTAAATTTATTTACCAATTTTGATGCAACATTATCGAAACTGAGGGCATTTATAACTGTAAGTCTATTGTATTATCTTTATTTAAGTAAGTTTACTAACAGTTTTGTTCGCCTACTTTCAACACTAGTATCACAATTTTTCGGAGGAAGTTCCTTATTGGCTTGGAGGAGATAACAATTTTGCTGAGCGACTGAACTAGAAAAAAATAAGAGACTAAAACTGTAAAATAATATATATCGGAAGTGTCGCGTGAAAACTGTCAATGACCGCCAACTTTATTTTTCAGTTGATTGTACCATAATTGATACTTTTTTTTAAACTTGAATAGGTTTACACTTGACAGCCATCTCGTCTGATGTTAAGCGACGATGCGGCCTACGATGAAGCGTGTTTACCTAGAAGAAATCGATTCACTCTCGACTTGAAGACACCAAGATTATAACTATTGGGGAAAACATAGTACAAGCTTTGCTTAGTTTGGGGTCAGATGGTGTTGTGTGTGAATTGTCCACCAATATTTATTAAAAAAAAACCCACTCAGGTAGCTCATTCCATCTCCTAGACGTTCTTATCACAAAAGAAGAGTCAAACCTCTTTGTTCTTGTCTTTGGAACATCAACCATCAAACGATGTCGCTTACTCAAGCTACGATAAGTCTAATAGAAAAAGAGGCAAGGTGGTATTAAATTATGCAGATTAGTCGCGCACTCTTCGAAGTGTATCCGGTAAAAACTCGAAAAGCTAGCAATTTTGCGGCGATGTTCGAGGCTTAGAAGTATTTTTCGCACAAGAGTTTAATTGCCGATGAGCCTGAACAGATCGTCCAGTTAGTTGCATTCATCAAAAAACTTAGAGTAATGGAACTACTTGGACAAAAAAGTCCAACTAGTTCTATCAATAGAACAATCGATGGAACTAGTGGGAACAGATCCTTTTGGCACGTTTATCGATCGATTCCTGAGCTTTGAGCTGATACTTAGCCGACCCAAAACAAAGTAATACAAAAAATCATTTAATTTTTAAATTGTGTTGCTTCTATATTATCCGAAGGAACGTTGTCCCTAGCTGGTATCATACAGAACGAATGACGTGATGAATGAATGATGACTGAACGATGGGACACGTCCCATGACACATCTTTTAATTCTTCTTAGCACTCAAAATAATAATCAGAAATTAATTAATTATCTTGTCCAGTTCTGTCTGATAATTTGTCATTACATTGCTTAAATTATGAATGTGACAACCAAACGTGAATCACATTGACCAATCACATGCCACTAAACTGTGGTCACGTGGTCTTGTCGTAATTCTTCTTGGCATGGCCATCTAGACAGAAAGATACTTATGCGTAAACAAAAAATTTATAACTTACGAAAACAAGCTATTATTTCAAAGCAATGCTGGCCCTGAATAATATGATCGCATTTTTTTATGTTTCTGTAGAACTTTATTGGCACATTTCTTTGTTTACACTCAACACATTTTCAGGAGGTATTACATGATGTGAAATGTAACGTATACGTCGCTGCAGCTTTTCTGGTGATTACTGCTGTTCTACAACCCTTATCTGTTGTGCTAGCTTGGAACGCAGCTCATACAAACACCAGGAATCAAAGCAAAGCTAATAATACACAGCTAATTAGCACTATCAGGTGAGGTTTCGAATCTAGATGTGTAAAAACTGAATTTAACTGTGTATCTGAGTCTATATATGAATTGAAAGTGTGTGTAAGGTTGGTAGGCAGTCGAAACCATCTGGGGCCAAATACCAAATTCCTAGAAAAAACATTTCGAAGACATAAATTAAAGGTCATCTGTTAAGCCTGTACTTGATTACCCAAATGACAAATGTCACTTCGAACGAACTTGGTCACGAACCTCGGAGTCTGCGAAGTTGCTAAATTTATTTTAAAAAACCTGCACTTGATCAGCTAGGTGGACCAAGCCTTAAATTCTCCTGGAGAGAACTTCTAATCCCAGAAGAAGACATGTTATAAAGTTCACTTACTCTTTGTTTTTTATGTATGCTATTTTCCTGATTTAAATCGTAAAATATAATACAGTGGCAAAGGTGAGTGATAAAAATATAGTTTTGACAAAAACTTCACTATGGCAAACATAACCTTAAATTAAATATTCCGTCTACTTTTGCAATTATTTTACAAGTAGAAATTAACACAAATTTAAATATTTAATACTTTTCTGAGCACACGACCCAAATTAAGGTCAAAGCTATTACGATGTTCCACGCACCAACTGCACAACTGCATCACAAATTAACAAATAAAAAAATATTTTGCTTTGTCATAGATTTAAATCTATTAGTAATCTAGATAAAGCTTGAAGCTTGATTATCATATGATTATAATATTGAACACGATAATCGAAAAGTAAAAAAAAAATCAAATCGATTTTATTTTAGATTTGAACACACTCAGGTTATATCCATCAACGAATTCCCACAAAGACAACGCATTCCAAATTTTAGATGTTGTTGAAAGTTTACTTGCAGTTGGTGGGGTTTTTCTATAAATGTAATCTTTTTGGTGGATTATTGAACTCTTCTTGCGAGAGAAAGCCCCGGGTTTTTTTTTTTTTTTTTTTTTTTAAATAAACAATGACGAGACGATCAGGACATGTGCCTGATGGTAAGCAACATGCCTGACACATAACAGCACAGTGGCACGCAGCTATTGGAACATGAAGAGTCCAAATCATTACCTAGCACTGCACTGCGCTCGTCACCCAGAGATCTAAGATCTTATATCTCTAAGCCCTGTAATTTCTCTGGAAACATTGCCCTTCAAACCGGAACACAGTAACATTTGCACATTACTGCTTGGCGGTAGAATAACTGGCAAAGGTGTGGTACTTCCCCAGGCGGACTCTGCCAAGGGTCCTATCAGTGGAAACATTTAATGGGCTGCTTACACTGAATCTTGTTGCAAATGGTGTCTTCAAATCGAGAGAGACTCGGTATATTCTAGTTAAAAGTGATCCATCGTAGACCGTATTGGAGGCAATATTAGGCTTCAAGCGTGAACCTTCATGTGTTTAATCATTAATAGGTTTAATTTTAATGATGAAACGCATAATGGATATTAATGATTAAACACACTATAAGAAAAAACAAACAATATTTTGTATAATCTGTTTATGTTAGGTATTGTAACCGTGTAATGAACATTTCACTTAAAATATACTTTTTTAAAGTACTTTAAATTTCAGTTCAAATTTCATTTCATTTCATAGCAATGTTCAAACACGATAAATTGATTTGTGACTAAAACTAACTCTTAAACTAAACTTAAAATAGCATGATGCATCTACTCTAGTTTTTTATCTAATATTATTTTATTTTTGTTGCAGTTACAACAAACACAACAACAATTTGAAGATGCAAGTTCCTAAAACAAATAAGGACAATATCAAAACAGGCTTTAAACAAATGGAAACTTATTTATTAGAAATAAATAAATGAATATCACTACGAAAACAGGGAACAAAATGGCAATAAAAAGTTAAATAATTATTTACCGTTGTTTTATTTATGATATTTGGCATCGCATGCAGACAGATTAGGATTAATATTGTAATAATTGAAATCGCTTCGTAAAACAGCCCGTGTAATCAAGGGTTTGGGATGCGTAGCCCGAGTGGGTTATTCCCGATTGTTACAATCTTGGTGTGAATCGGTCTCTTCTATATAAGCACGCCACATCGTCAAGTGATAAGCATACATATAAAACCTAAAGAAAAAATATAATTTTTCGCAAAAACGACGTCGATATACATAGACAATGAATACTGTAGATACTACTTCATTTTGATCTATCTCGTAGGGTTCTAAAACGTGTTTATTTACGACATCACGTTCGACACCTCTAATATTACCAGTATTTCTCTACTATAACATGCATGTATTATGAGTATATATAACATGTCGCACTAAAATTATAAAAACCCTCAGATTATGATATCGTCACATTATAAAGTAACTTAACCTAACCTACGGTGAGATTATAAACTCACGCGTTAGATAATAATCTGACGACGTTGACAATTTTACGGTGACATATACGAGAACATTTATCCTAAATCACTTTATCTATTAAAAAAAATGCATCGAAATCCGTTGCGCAGTTTTAAAGATCTAACCTTCTAAGCATACACGAGGACAGACAGATAATGTGAAGCGACTATGTTCAATACTATGCTGTGATGTACAAATATTAGCTAGTACAAGATAACACGAGAGTAGAAGTAACCTTATAAAATTTAACCTTATAAAGTCGTCATCGCACTGGTCATCAATTCGTCTATATTTCTAGCCTAGTTTTCGGATACATTTCGAACAGTGCGCAACTAAAAAGCATGATTTTAATAACACTCCGATCTTTTATCAGACGTTTTGCTTATTATTATGGTTATATACTCATCATGTCCCACAAAATTATACAAAAAACAATAAAGATAATGAGATATTTAGAAAATCAATCTTTATCCAACCTTTTTATTAGTTTTTTTGGGCTCGCATCAGTCATGTGCAAAAGCTAGGAATACGGCGGTAAGTACAGGAAAAATGTTCCAATTATTTGAAGAACCAAATATCACTCGTTTCGAAATTCCATAGCCACAGGTAAACAAATTCATTAAACTCAAGTTTACCTTAATTACTACGATGTTGTCCCGCTATTGTTATTTATTTAATTCCAAAAGTGACACCCAAATGCGGAAAATATGATAAATTAATGCAAGGATATTTATAACTGATTTATTTTCAGTGCATATCTGGACAAGGTGAGGCTGGTTCTGTCCCTATAAAAGGTAAGGAATAAAATATCTGTTTTATATATTAAAATTAGTATTTGTAAAATAATCGTATGTCTAGCTTAATTTTGAAACAAATTATTGTTTTAGACGGAAAATTATAAATAATAACATGATTGTGTTATAGTTAATTTTGTTCGTATACAGTAATAGCAGTGACCCGCGGTTTTACCGGCGTAGTTCTCGTTCATAAGTTATGTACGTTAGAAAGGCCCTTAAACCTACGCCCGAGTCACAAGTCTCGGGCTCTACTCGGGTTTTCTCTCTCTGTCACACGATGGAGCCGGCACCCGCACGGTGAATCCAAGAAATGCTAAGAAGATCGTCTCATATATGGCATGTGACCTCTGGTATCATCTAATGTCTGTTTATGTATCAGCTTTGAGTTAGCGTAGAATGCGTGGTGCAAACCTAATCTATCTGTACTTAAACACAAACACTTTATGTTATCTAATTAAAACATACATAGAAGATTTTTTGGCGTGACAACGTCTTATAAATTGGTTTGCCGGGTGACACTTCAAGAAACGGCGTTACGCTCCGCTCACGTTATGCGCTCAAACGAGTGCGAGTGAGAGGCACGCGTCCCTTCCACTCGGGCATGGTTAGCCCGCCTAAGAGCGAGAGAGACAGACATAAAAAGTGAAAGACACGCGTCCCTTCCGTAAAATTATTTTACCACTCAAAGTCGTTGTCACGTAAAACTTTCGCCCGTATACCGACTTTACAGGCAACCAATTATTTTTTTTTATAAAACCAACTCAATTTGCTCAGTTGCATTTTTTATTTTCCAGATCTCCAACATGGTCCTCGTATGTTGCACTCGAATTGCGCCTTTGTTATTGGTTCACGTCAGTTTGGCTTTAGCTGTAAGTTCAGATTTTTTTAATTTACTAAACAGCTAAATGATCTTCTATAAATAATTCATATGTGATCTTCTAGCACGGCTGCGTAACTCCAATGCCTCCCTTACATTTATATAGAGCTCCAAGAGACACCAGTATTCATGTGATAAATTGCAATGTAATAATGTAATGTAATCCTTACTAACAATTTTTACCATGGGACTAAAACACAATTGTGAAAAAAATTACTGGTCAATATATTTCGTCAAATGTAAGGAGTACCTACAGTGTGAAGAACAAATTAGTTTTCAGCTTTGACCCCATAAATAAATTTTGCAATATAATATAGCACAATGCCCTATATAGCAAAAAATCTTAATACGTCTTCGATATGGCATTATTTTTTGGGGATATAGGTGAGAAAAGTTTCACAAGTTTAATAAGTTAAAGAATATTGACGTGTCAACGTCTTATAAATTGGTTTGCCGGGTGACACTTCAAGAAACTGCGTTACGCTCCGCTCACGTTATGCGCTCACAACGAGAGCGAGTGAGAGGCACGCGTCCCTTCCACTCGGGCATGGTTAGCCCGCCTAAGAGCGAGAGAGACAGACATAAAAAGTGAAAGGCACGCGTCCCTTCCGTAAAATTATTTTACCACTCAAAGTCGTTGTCACGTAAAACTTTCACCCGTATACCGACTTTACAGGCAACCAATTTTTTTTTTTCTTTTTTTGTAACATTTATCTATACACACATTTAAAAAATTGAACCCCATTTGTGTAAAATTACTTAGAAAAAAAGATTTGTAAAAAGTAGTTTAGAATTATTAGTGAACTCATTATAACTTTAATTAAATGTAGATAAAAATAATGTCCTATAAAGACCCTACAGTTTTTAACATGTTCCTTATTTTAAATACACAGATAATTACTGGCGCCGGCCTTGCGACGTTGGCACGCTTGAAATGGGACCCTAGTACATACTTGTTGGTGAGGACGTTACTACCAACAGAATACAGAGTGCTCAGTGGGGGTACTGTGCTTCGGTACCTTCTTTCTGATAGCGCTGGCACACATGGTCATCATTGCTCTTAGCATTCGGAGTAAAAGTCACTATCATATACGGCAAGCCATGATTTTAGCGGTATGTAATACGATTCAATTTCAATTTGTTTCATAGGTTACAATGAATAGTTACACAACACTACATACTTACACACAGTCTTTGGTAAATAAAATGTTCAACACACTTGCTCATAAAATGGGTGTGATTTCACCGCAATCAGGCATATAATGACAACTGTGTCATTCAAACCTGTGTCAGTCAAACTGTGTCTTTTTCATTACTATTAATCATAAGTGAGTTTAGAATAGAGTTTTTTAAATAAATACAAGGTCAACTTGTATGAGTTTAAAAATAAACCTTTCACCTAAATATTAACTTTTATTTGCTTCGTCGTAAAGAAAATTGAAAATTCCAATTTTTGTACGTGGCTAAAACGCTATCAGCAGAAAAACAAAAAAAAAGAAACCCAATTTTTTTATTATGTGGCTGGACAAACAACAAAACAAAACATTTTTAACAACTCATTTTCATTGTTGAAATTATTATTTTATTCACTAGTGTGTTGAAAACTAGTGTGTCTTCAGCTGTTGTTGGGAAATAAGAACGCAACCACATTCTTCCATAAGTTGGCAACACAGTTTGCACTTAGTATATTTTCTTTCATTGTAAGCTGTTAACCCTTTCATGTGTCGACAAGGCAATATACGTTTCTTGCATTTTTCTAAATAATCGTTTATTATTTCCACCTAAATATCAACATGGTAGCAGAGCGTGGTTGATTGTTACTCGTGGAAATATAAGAAGAAGTAAACGCAGTGAAAACTAAGAAAACCGGCCGGCGTATTTTGTTCGTCATACATTTTGAGGTTACCGGGGCGGCGTGCTCGGCGTCAGAAATCAAGTACTTACATGGGAATAATTGTCATAAATACGCATTGAAAATGTCGAATTCAGGTTACAATCCATTCCACATCGACAGACTAGTTGGAAGAGATAACTATGCCAGTTGGAAGTTTGCAGTCCAAGCATATTTTGAACTCGACGACTTATGGAGTTGTGTTACCGGTATCAATACTGACAAAACTAAAGAAACCAAGGCAAAATCTAAGTTAATTTTATTACTGGACCCTATTATTTATGTCCATGTTCAGAATGCAACTACTTGTAAAGAAGTCTGGGAGAGTTTGGAACACGCTTTTGACGACAGCGGGTTGTACAGGAGAGTAGCCTTGTTGAGAGACCTGATAACAACTACATTGGAATCTTCTCGAAGTGTAGATGATTATGTTAATAAAATAATGTCGACCGCCCACAAGCTCAGAAATATTAAGTTTGACATTGATGATGAATGGCTTGGTACACTGATGTTAGCCGGCCTCCTGAAGCTTATAAGCCCATGATTATGGGACTGGAGAGCTCTGGCATCAAGATAAGTGCTGATTCGATAAAATCTAAACTCCTGCAGGAAGTTCAATGCTCAGATAATTCAGCATTCTTCGCAAGGAAAAATGTCATTCAAAGAAATCAACATGATTCAACAAAGGTCTACAAAGGACCCCGATGTTACAATTGTAACAAGCATGGACACTTTGCTAAAAATTGTCGTGCTCCGAAAAAGAAGACTGTAGATAACACAGATGGAAATAAAGGTTTTGTTGCAGCTTTTTCAGCATCTCCTCAGATAATGAATCCGGACCTGTGGTATGTGGACTCAGGTGCTTCTATGCACATGACAAATAGACGAGACTGGATGTATGATGTCACAAGTCCACCGATACCCACCATAACTGTTGCCAGTAAGACACCACTACCTGTGGAAAGTATGGGAAAGGTTAATTTATTGTTGAATGGTAATAAAGAAAGTAAAATTCAGGTAAGACAAGTTTTATACATACCTAAACTTGCTGCAAATCTTCTGTCAGTCAGTGCAATGGTGAAAAATGGCTGTAATGTAAAGTTTAGAGATGAAGGTTGTGATATCTATAATAAAAATGGAAGGCTGTTGTGTTCAGCTCAACTAATGAACAATTTATATCTATTAAATACACACAGAGAGGTATTTTCTAATCTGTCTTGTTCAGATAACTTAAATGATTCTGTCCTGTGGCATAGACGCATGGGACATCTGAATTTTTCAGATGTTAGCAAGCTGCCAGAATGTGCCGAGGGAGTCCAGCCGTTCTCAGACAAAAATAAAGGTTCTATTACTTGCACTACCTGTCTCTCGGGAAACAGACCAGATTGCCCTTTAACAACATTGGCTCAAGATCTTCACAACCACTGCAGCTGGTCCACACTGACCTATGTGGACCAATGGAGCAAGAATCTTTGGGAGGTATGAAATATTTTATCACTTTCATAGATGACTACACAAGACGTGTTCATGTCTATTTTTTGAAAAATAAATTGAATATTGTAGAAGTTTTCAAAGATTACAAAAACAAAGTAGAGAATGAACAAGAGAGAAAAATAAAAGTAATTCGTTCTGATAATGGAAAAGAATACTGCAATAGAGTATTTGAAAACTTCTTGAATAAACATGGGATTGAACATCAAACAAGTGCTCCGTACTCACCCCAGCAGAATGGTCTTGCTGAAAGGATGAACAGGACTCTGGTGGAAAGAGCTAAATGTATGTTGTTTGATGCTCAGCTTGCAAAACAGTTCTGGGCAGAGGCCCTTGCAACGGCAGCATATATAATTAACAGATCACCTACCAAATCAATTAATGGTAAAACTCCTATGGAGTTATGGACTGGTAAGAAACCAAATTTGTCTCATGTAAAGATATTTGGATGTGAAGTAATGACACAAATTCCAAAAGAAAAACGCCAAAATGGGACTCCAAATCCAGAAAGTTATTGTTTGTTGGTTATTGTGAATCTACCAAAGGATACCGAATACTTGATCCAGATACCAATAAAATCATAAAAAGTAGAGATGTAGTATTTTTAGAAAATGTGGAAAAATACAATAATAATATATACTTACCTTGTACATCCAACAGCAACAGTCCAGAGATACAGCCACTCGAAGAATCCCGTAAAGAAGAATTAGAAGACAGCATAGTCCATTCTACTGGTGAGTCAAGTGAGGACTACCAGTCTGGCGATAATGATGATTCATCTTACATACCAGAGCAGTCAATTGATCTTGAGTCACAAATAAGAAACATAAATTTACGTCCAAGGAGAGCCGTTCCGGATGCAGAAAGAGATGACCATGATGTGAGTTATTTCTGTCCAATACTTAATTTAAATGATCCACAAACAGCAGACGAAGCATTATCATCGCCTCATGCTCAGCAATGGAGAGAGGCTATGCAAGAAGAGTATGACTCTCTGATCAAAAACAAAACTTGGTCACTAGTTGATGCACCATCTGGGAAAAGAGTCTTACCATGTAAATGGGTCTATAAAACAAAAACAAATGAAAAAGGTGAGATTACCCGTTTTAAAGCAAGATTGGTTATTAAAGGTTATGCTCAAAGAAAAGGAAGTGACTATGATGAGACATATGCTCCTGTTGTAAGATATACATCTGTTCGATTCTTACTTTCACTGGCTGCGAAGAATGATTTAGAAATTTTTCAGATGGATGCCATAAGTGCTTTTCTTCAGGGTGACATAGATACTGAGATATACATGTCACAACCAGAATACTACAAAGGAAATGATCAAGTATGTGTTTTACATAAATCAATTTATGGACTCAAACAAGCTAGCCGGCAGTGGAATCTTAAATTGAACAATATTTTATTAAAAATTGGCTTACAAAGATCACATGTGGATCCCTGTATTTATTATTTAGTAAATGAGTCTACAACTATATTCATTGCAGTGTGGGTGGATGATCTATTAATTTTTACAAATAATAAAGATAAAACAACAGAGATTAAAAACAAGTTAAAAGGAGAATGCAGTATGAAAGATCTAGGTGAAATGAAGAATTGTATCGGCATTAATATAAGTAGGAACCGAGAGGCAGGTATGATTATGTTAGATCAAGAAAATATATTAACCTTGTATTGGACCGCTTTAATATGTCTGAATGTAAACCAGTTTCTACCCTGATAGAGGTGAATGCAAAATTTGAGAAAAATCCTGAAGATGGAAACAAAAATATCCCATACAGGGAAGCAGTGGGATGTCTTATATATCTGGCACATGTCACGAGACCTGACATTACCTATGCAGTTAACAAGTTGAGTCAGTACTGCAATAGTCCGGGAAATCAACACTGGCTTGGCATAAAAGGATTATGAGGTATCTTCAAGGAACCAGGAACCTAAAGCTATGCTATGTCAAAGATGACTCGAAGGAAATAACTGGATATTGTGATGCTGACTGGGCAAGCGACCCAGTGGATAGACGATCATGCACGGGTTATATCTTTTGTTTCAGAATGCATGTTTATCCTGGAATTCATGTAAACAACAAACTGTGGCACTCTCTACGGCGGAGGCCGAATACATGGCGATGGCGGCGGCCACCCAGGAGGCCCTGTGGCTGCGGCAACTGCAGGCCGAGCTCGGTCAAGGCGAGGACAGTGCACTACTCATCCACTGTGACAACCAAAGTGCAATAAGACTGGCATCAACGGACTGTTATAAACCAAAAACTAAACATATCGATATTCGTTTACATTTTCTTAGAGAAAACATTGTTAGTTCTAAAGTTAAATTTAAATTTGTAAATGGTTGTAACATGGTAGCGGATAACTTGACTAAAGGTACTACTTCAGAAAAACACTTGTTTTGTATTAGTAAAATGGGTCTGCGTTCTGTGGGGAGTGTTGGGAAATAAGAACGCAACCACATTCTTCCATAAGTTGGCAACACAGTTTGCACTTAGTATATTTTCTTTCATTGTAAGCTGTTAACCCTTTCATGTGTCGACAAGGCAATATACGTTTCTTGCATTTTTCTAAATAATCGTTTATTATTTCCACCTAAATATCAACAGCTGTATTATCTTCTATTATGCTGTATCTTCGGCTCTTTTTACAGATGAAGAAGGTAAAAAACATCCAATAACTCAAACTTAAACTTTTATGATTTTAATTAAATATCCCTAAACACGTATTTTGAAAAATGTTAAGTCTGAAAATTATTCCATATTAAAAGTCGAACAGGATAAAATAATTATCCTCAAGAATGACAGCTAACACAGATACTTAAAAGTACCTATATATTTACCGCATATATACTCATGTGTTATATTACTATTTATATATTTATACTTTATGTCATAAAATACTGCATTATTAGAGACAGGGTTGCACATAGTATTTACTTAACGTAACCCAGACCTTCCACTTTTCTTCCTAAAATACTTTAACAATGGGGTTTGAACGCTGAAATCGTAAAATTCGGTAATTCATAAATTATACGAAATGACACGACACGAAATGATACCAGTACGCTAAACACACAGAACATACTTTTCTAACACCTAGATGCCACATTTTTTTTATAAAAACCCATTTTTGTATAACAGTAAAATCCCATACTCAAATAAAATTTATAAAAAAACTAAAGTGGTAAGCTAACTAAACGCATTACTCGAGCGAGAAACCGAAATTAGCATCATCATCGAATAAATCATCCACGTATCCCATTTTTAGATACTTATTCGTTGAGATTTGAAGTCTATTTGAGCGATTAAGACAACTTGGATATCATGGGACAACTTGGAAACCCTATAAAACAAAAACGAAATTTTCCAAATAGGTTAAGAAAAGGGGGAAACGATGGATTTATGTATTTAAAAACAAATATTTTGACGAATAGATAACCTTCATCTGGAAGTCGGCTAAAAAGAAATATAGCGTTACTATCGGATTTGCTTGTTTAAACGTAAAAAACAAGCCTTCGGAATCATACTCAATTTGAAATATGCTGTTGCTTAAACTTTCCCGATTTGAACACATAATGTAACACTTTATAGGAATTAATCACGATCAAAACTATCGTTTAATTACCTCGACGTTTCGGCAGCGTTACAACCGCTCTCTCTCTCTCTCTCTCTCTCTCTCTCTCTCTCTCTCTCTCTCTCTCTCTCTAGTGTGACATATTCTATTTCGTGATAGTAAAAATCATCAGCAAAATTGGAGTTAGACAGCTTTTTCGAGTTTTTGGAACGTCAACTAATAAAACGTCGCTTTTTTTTAAATTTCGGGATGGCTGATTGGAAAAAGACACGGTGACTTGTGGTTATGGTGTTGTGCTGCTATTACGTTTACCTAAAATTTTACAAATGTATTTTGTTGTTTTTGACGTGAAAACGTCAAATAAATCGGTGAACGCCGGCTGAATGCACGAAAAACTGTCCCGTTATGTCCCGTTACGCTCATCGTACGCTTGCACCGCCTCTATCAAAATTTTGTTATGACGTTGTCACGTTAAGCTATCGTCCGTAAACCAAACGACTTTACAGACAACCATTTTTTTTAAATAAAGAGTAGAAATCGACTCTTTCAGATTAAAGCAGTTTCTGTGTAATCCTATGCAGTGTGTAAATATATTTCATAATAATAATATTTAATACGGATTCTATTTTTATTAACTCCAACTATAGGTACTTAATAAAATGTTAATCATTCATTTTTTCCTGTTTGCTCAATCTAGGTTTTTTGCAGTACTATTGCTTGTTTGTTCTTTATTATCCTTTATTTTGAGGTGAAATGCAAAATAAACGCACGATTTGCATTTGTTTTTATATGCTCTTAGTCTAAAAACTCATGGAGCTATTTTCAGCCGCGCCCGCCGCGGTTGCGGGCCCGCTTCTATAGCAGCTTGTCTGCAGCTTCTCACCTGCAGCTGATGTGAAACTTCGAGTGCGGGTGCGGGTGAAATCGCTCCATGAGTTCTTAGCCTTAAATGGAAAACTTAAATTTTTTCGAAATGTATGTGTTAAAATAATAAGTATATTTTTATTTTTTTTTGTCCATAATGCTTTTGCATGTGAATGTGATGTTACGCGAAGATACTGTCTAGAAGTCGATTGACTCTCGACTGGAAGACAATTTTGTTTTCAACCTTTTAATTGCCTAATAACATTTTGTCAACAGTATGGAGCCTTGATGATAGCACTAATATTAGTAGAACTGGGAACGATAGCATGGCTGTGCGTAAGAATCGTCAAGTTTCTACAGACGGAAGAAGCAAAATACTTCATAAACAAACTGTGGACGTTATTTAATGAGGGACCTGAGATCATCGAGAAAGTCGGAATATTAACAGATTACGCTGGTCCGCTTAAAATACTACGTCAGTCTATGAGCGTAAGTAAAAATCTTGTTTGAAAATATTAACTAGAAATAAGTTGTACACTTCAGGAGTACCTTCGATCTCATTTTCATATTAGGTACGAGTATATAGTTACACAAATGTACACATGTGAAGCATTAATATTTCTGGAATATAATAAATATTGGTCGCGGGTTCGATTCCCACCCAGTGCAAATATTTGTGTGATAAATTCAAATATTTGCACTGTGTCTGGGCGTTTCTATGTATAATAAGTATGTATTTAGAACTATATAAGTATTATATCAGTTATCTGGCCGCCACATTACAAGCTTTGCTGAGTTTGGGGTCAGATGGTGTTGTGTGTGAGGACAACACCATCTGACCCCAAACTAAGCAAAGCTTGTCATATGACAACAGCAATGCTTCAATATGTAATAATGTGTGGTCTTAAGTTATATGGACACTGAATCAGCGTTTTTGCAAGATTTTCTTTTATGAGAAAACAGTTTCTGTGACCCCTGCTGATATGAGTACATTTCCGTTGATAATTTGGTCTCCAAACACAGAAATAGGTTGTACTTTGCTGCGTAGTAGACTTTACAATAAGTCTCACCACTACAAAATAAAACAACAGTATTTTTTACTCACGGCTGTTCACAAGTAAACCAAGTTTTTCATTACCTTTCAGGAAATAATGCATGATATACCGTACAATGTGTACGTAGCTATTGTGTTCATAATATTTACTGCTGTCCTGCAACCATTGTCCGTCGTATTGGCCTGGAATGCTGCGTTTACTTACATCAAAGACCCTACCCATGAAAGCACTACAACACTGGTCCACACTATCAGGTAAGAACACCGCCTAAAAAAATATTGAAATAAGGAAACACTATTTAACCTCAGCTGTGTCTTTTTGACTCTCTGTGACATCTTCGTTTGCAATTATCCTTCTTGTAATCCTATTTGTTACTTTTCTCACTTCAAAAATTTAAGACGTTATGTTAGGTTTGGCATAACCTACCGTCTACTAGTAAACGTCTTTTACAAAAAATATTCAAAATGACAAATGACAAATTGTTTATTGTGACAAAAAAGACACACATCCAAATTTATATACATATACATACATCGTTCTATGAAATCTATTAAAATTATGTTTTTTTGTCACAACCCGGCCCCAGCTCAGCATAATGCCGATTGGATCCAACCGACGCTGGTCTTCCGCTGGTGCCGGCGAATGACGACACACACCACATACACTTAATAATCTTACGCTAATAATAATCTTCCACATAATATATTTTATTTACCTAGCCTCATCACATAACAATACAATACATACATACATATATTCTAATTTAAAAAACACATGTACATGCTCTCATACTCAACTAAACTTATTTATAAATGCAACCCCTTACAACGAAGTACCTAACTTATTCAAATTTCAATTAAAAATATAGTTTACTAGTCGCACCCCAAGGTCTTCCCTGCGCAGTTCCAGTCTGTTATTTTCCCACAATAAAAAGTAATCTAAATTATTCTTACATTTATTAATTATTTAAAATATAATATACCATATATAACATACGTATTATTATTACTTATTATTATATCTTAGACTATAATCTTTGTCCCGAATTTCAACCCGATTCGTTTATAACTAGGTACGTTACGACGTATTTGATTCACAAACGAGTAGTGTTTTTGAGTTTAGTATTTCCACTTAACTCGAATAGTTATAGATTAACGCTGTTTGATTTCAAATTTTTTTTTTAACTTTTATAGGTTTACACTTGACCGCCATCTCGCTTGATGTTAAGCGACGATGCGGTCTACGATAGAGCGTGTTTACCTAGAAGATACCGATTCACTCTCGATTTGAAGACACAAAGATTGTAACCATCGGGGAAAACCCATTCAGGCAAAGTATTCCACAGCCTAGACGTTCTTATCACAAAAGTAGAGTCAAATCTCTTCGTTCGTGTCTTTGGAACATCAACCATGAAGCGATGTCGCTTTTTCGAGCTACGAGCATTCCGATATTAAAAGGGGCAAGGTGGTATCAGATCATGCAAATCAGTCGCACACTCTCCAAAGTGTATCCGATAAAAGACCGATAAGCTGGCAATTTTTTGGCGATGATCAAGACTTTGTAGTCTTTTTCGCAGAAGGGAGTCATTGCCTATGAGCCTTTTGGCACGTCTCTCGATCGATTCCAATTTAATTTAGAATGAATAAGAATTTAGAATGTAACAAAATAATGTACGTGTTAATTGGTTTGTTGCAGATACAACAGCAATCACCGTAAACCTAGCATTCCGCCACCCGCTACCACTATACCACCTCTACGCAACAACGACACAGAAAAACAATAGAATTATTATTATTACCGCCGCAAAAAATAACCTCAATTGCGTCTCGTTCAGTTTGTTGGCCATCACAAACATCAAAAATATTGATATGGATACTGACATTCATACATTTTGTCAAGTTTTTGTTGAGTAATTATTTGAAATAGGGTGATTAGAGCGTAATAAATAATTCTAAATTATTTTATTCACGTTGGTTTTGTAAATAAAGCTTCTACAATCTGAATTTTGGTTTATTGTCAATCCCACAATGTATTTCAGTGCCACAGTAAAATTGGATAAAGCGCCTCAGGTTTAGGAACTTTTGATTTGCATATTGTATTTTTTTAGTTTGCATTAGATCAACAATTACACGTCTGATGGTATGCGATGGTGTAATCAAATGTGATGTACGTATGCTGACCACGTATTTTTTTTTAAATAAAGAGTGACGAGACGAGCGGTACATGTGCCTGATGGTAAGCAACATGCCCGCCACATAATATCACAGTGACACGCAGCTATTGGAACATGAAAAGTCCAAATCATTACCTAGCACTGCACTGCGCTCGTCACCCAGAGATCTAAGATGTTATGTCTCTAAGCCCTGTAATTTCTCTGGAAACATTGCCCTTCAAACCGGAACACCGTAATGTTTGCACATTCCTGCTTGGCGACAGAATAACTGGTTACGCTTTGAAGGATAACATTTCCAGTTATATTTCAATTTAAATCATGATACATCTGGGAGATACGCTGACAGGTTTTGTGGCAGTAATAGTACTTTTCTATATATTTGCCTTTGGACTCGTCCGAATTGATTGAATTTTGTACTAAATATTTAATAGACTTTTGCAATGAAATTGACACCGTTGTTTCATACAAACAAACATGCTCGAGTAATTTTTTATTCGTATAACTACGACGTACTAATTCACTCTTATTTGTGTGGACAAACAAACAAGAGTGAATTAGTATCTTTTATGTGCATTGTCTAGAAGCATACTGTTTCTTATTGTCATACGGACAAAAAACTATATTGCGACTAAAACAATCATTCTAATGATACCAAAGCATGTACTCAGTCTATTTATAATGTCACGATGTCTAAAGGGGTGGGGTAAAAAAATTGACCAATACACGTCATAGTAATACCCAGAATCATCAGTGGCGTGCTTTTTTGAGTTCAAAACCGTACACCGAATACGATGCTCACATTTAGCACACTCAAATCTACCCAGCGCTCGGTCTATTTCATGATGCGTCTTTTTTGCAACTCTTTAAACACTTGCACGCTGTTAAACACTTGATTATGATTTATTATGCCCTTTTTACCTCTTTCATTTTTAATCCCCGACAAAAAAAGGGGTGTTATAAGTTTGACGTCGATGTCTGTCTGTCTGTCTGTCTGTCGGTCTGTCTGTCTGTCTGTCTGTGTGTGTGTCTGTCTGTGGCACCGTAGAGCTCAAACGGATGGGCCGATTTCGATGCGGTTTTTTTTATTTGAAAGTTAATATCCGTGCGGGTGTTCTTAGCTATGTTTGATTAATATCGATTCAAAATGGCCGCCTCCACAAAATGGCGGACAAAATATTTCTTCACAACCTACCTCAATATGGGTATCAAATGAAAGGGCTTGACTAGTAGAGTACTAAACGCTATAACAAATTTCAAATCCAAGATGGCCGCCACCACAAAATGGCGAATTATATAATATTTTTCACTACTACCTCAATATGGGTATCAAATGAAAGGGCTTGATTAGTAGAATACTTTGCACTATGACAAATTTCAAATCCAAGATGGCCGCTACCACAAAATGGCGAATTACATTTCCTTTTTCACAATTCCCTTAATATGGGTATCAAATGAAAGGGCTTGACTAGTAGAATGTTGTACAGATAACAAATCTAAGGTAGTCGGGGGTTAATCAAAATTTTTAATTTTGTTCTTGTGGAGAGTGTGTACGTGAGCTGCTCGAACTGATTCCAGCCTCTATGTTTGAGGCAGACACCACCCATTGTTGAGTGAGATAGATCTACAGTCAAAGCTTTTAAATATATTTTTTAAACATACCACAGAAGTGCTATGATTTAACGTTCTTGGGTTTCCTAACAATACAATCTGTATCACTTCAAAACAAACATACATAAGATGGGTCGCTTATACAATAGGAAATAGCATAAACAGGTAATTTGTTTTTCTTTAGAACTTCACGTTGGTTTCCTCGAGGTATTCGCTTCACAGTTTAAGCCAGTAGCGACAACAAATTTGTTCATTTGAACTATAACAAAATTAAAGCGGAATGTTGTGATTAAACCAAATGTGGCCAAACGCTGGCTTAATTCAACGAAAAAAGATTTTATTGAAATGTTCTTTGTAACAAAAACAACGTGGCTTTTTAGGTTTAGGGGTAGTGTTACACCTCTGGATTGTTAAGTATTATCACTCGCTATTTTATTTGCAAGTTATTTAACGAGCTTATAAAACACTTCGTTTTTTTTTTTCGAGACAACCTTTTAAGTTTATAAATAGGTAAGTAATAAAAAATAGAAAATAGCTATACATTCTACCTTTTAATCAAACTAATTAGGTGTTCCGACGTGCTTAGTCAAAGCATTCACATATGAACTTTTATAATACCCCCATTCCTACAGTATGCAGTCATGTTACACTTGCATTGTTTTTTTGAAGTTATCAGGATCACTATGGTATGAATTGTCCCGGATAATTTATAACAATGACAATACTACCATGTATTTTTAACACAGGTAGGTACAATTATATTTCTATTGTTATCATCTAAACGATAAAAATATACAGTTCTAATTTTACTTCTGTCTAGAAAAGGTTGTAGGACTGTAACAGCAGACTGATGCAGCAGGGTACTGCAGATCAGAATAATCATCTATGAAAAGGTAAGTCGATTTAATTTTTTTTTTATAATTGGTTAGCTCACTTGCTGACAAACAACTTTGTGATCTACTAAGAAGATACTGATTTACTTTGGGCTTGCTACGCCAAGATTTCTTCCATCGAGAAAAATCCACAAAACACTTCAGAGCCTAGGCGTTCTTGGTAAAAAAGTGGAGCCAAGACTTTTTAACCCAAGTGTTTGGAACATCAACTATGAAACAACATTTAATTTTTTAAGCTACAAGGATTTCGATAAAAAAAATGCAACATGTTTTTTTTTTTTACTTTTATAGGTTTTTTATTTGATCGCCATCTCGCCTGATGTTAACCGACAAATGCGGTCTTCGGCGGAAACCGATTCACTCTCGATTTGAAAATACAAAGATTGTAATCATCGTGGAATACCCCCTCAGCCAACGTATTTCACAGCCCAGATGTTCTTATCACAAAAATATGCAAAATGGTATTAGACAAAGGAAATCACCAGTGGAAGGTCATGCTGACATTCTTCGAAATGTTTACAACGTGTCTTGTCTTGTCGACGACAGTGTTTAAACATTATGCAAAGCTGCAAAGTTGCATAAATTGCAGTCTTAAGACTTGGAAACTTTTTTGTAAATACTTTAGAAGAAGCAGACCATTTCTAGGTTCCCATTGATGAGACTCAAGAATTTCTCTCGCAAGGAGACGTTGAAAGTCTTCACTTACCACAACAGCTAAGTGCAGTTTAAGACATGCCATTTGTCATCTACATGTCTGGTGCTCAACGGTTGCTAAATTGTTATCTATAATCATGTTTCTTGAGTTATTACTATAATACACGCTATAACATATGAGAAATTTAATGCATAATGAATAAAACACTCGTTTGGTGAACAGGAGTTCCTGAGAACCCCATCATGGCATGTTGTTCTATGCTGATCTGTTGCCCTCAAAAAGCGCCCAAACTGCTAATACACGTCAGCGTGCTACTCGTTGTAAGTGAACATTTCATAGTTTTACATACTAGTTTTTTATTTTAAGTATAGAGTGCTGGGACTAGTTGGTATGTGTGCCTGATGGTAAGCATTACCTGCTCATAACAATACAGGGTCATAGAACTATTGGAGCATGATGAGTCCAAATCATTATAACTAGCACTGCACTCGTCACCTAGTGATAAAAGATGATATACTCTACTCCCAGTAATTTCTGTGGAAACATTGCCCTTCAAAGCTTTGTTCGTTTAAAGTTTGTTCAAAGCTTCAAAGCTTCGGTTTGTGGTTCCGGTAGGCAATGTTGCATCTTGCATGATGCACGTTAGTGATGGGGGTACAATAACTGTCAAAGGTGTGGTACTTCCCCAGGCGGGATTTGTAACGAACAACAACGTCAACAGTTCATTGCACGCATAAATTTCGGAGGGAATACACATTTTTCGCATGTTAAAGTCAAGTATTTGAAAATGTATTGTAGTAAAATTGAGCACCTTGATTATACCTCTATTGAGATCTTCATGAGTCTATGAATAATTTATATGTGCTTCGTGTAGTATCGTTTTCAGCGCAAAACCGTCTAGCCTTAAACTAAGCAAATCCTTAACTATGAGAGCCCAAAAACCCGATAGCAGATTTAATTATTATGAAAGGCTTTGGCAAGGTATACGAAGTATTTCAAAATAAGTTGATAGGTTTATGTGAGTGAGCTGCAAAGACTTTATGCGTATGTGACTTTAATTGTAAAGACTTTGGTGCGTATGTGACATCAGCTGTTACGGTTTCATGCGTTTATGACATTAAATATATAGAATTTATTCGCATGTGACATTCAATGTAAAAGTTTTATGCACATAACGTGACACGAGCTGTAACAATTTTATACGTGGGTGACATACAATTTGAAGATTTTATGCGTATGTGACATAAACTATGAATACTTTATATAAACTATATACTTATTAAATTTCAATTGAAAAAAAATTTGAGAGAAAAATTGAGCTTAAGTCATTTTGTAACTTTGTGTTCTGTAACTGTAGTTAGTAGTTAGTGAATTGTACTTATTCTTTTTTCAGTTAATAGCCGGTTCAGGATTGGCGACATTAGCCCGTCTGAAGTGGGATCCAAGCACGTATTTGATCATTCGTGGATTTTTGCCGGACGTGTATTGGGTACTCTCAGCCACTCTTTGCTATTCGACATTTATGTTGATTGTGCTGGCGCATCTTTCTATAATTGGTTTGAGCATGCCAACTCCACGCAAGCGACGGTTTGTGTATTTGTTGGTTAGTATGCATTTTCATATTTTGACGTGACAACGTCTTATAAATTGGTTTGCCGGGTGGGTGACACTTCAAGAAACTGCGTTACGCTCCGCTCACGTTATGCGCTCACAACGAGAGCGAGTGAGAGGCACGCGTCCCTTCCACTCGGGCATGGTTAGCCCGCCTAAGAGCGAGAGAGACAGACATAAAAAGTGAAAGGCACGCGTCCCTTCCGTAAAATTATTTTACCACTCAAAGTCGTTGTCACGTAAAACTTTCGCCCGTATACCGACTTTACAGGCAACCAATTTTTTTTTTTGATTGGATACTTTTCGATTTGGTATACGGTTTCATAGATAGTTTTATGATATGTTTTAGTATGCAAACTAACGTGGTTATTACACATTTTAAATAATTTTTTTGGGTAACTCACGTTTGTTATAGTCAGTTAGTCCGACTCAAGTTTCAAACGCGACCAGCAATCTTTTTCAAGGAGAGTGCGCGCGCGTGTTCGCAGCTCGTTTAGCACTGAATGTATGGTATATTTTTACGGAGGAATATCGAGATCAAATGATATGATTTGATGAATAATACAATAATAATTATCATATGATTTCATAAACAAGTATCTATCGTTATAATTTTTCCTGTTGAGCTAGCAACGTTTGCAGATTAAAAAATTCATAAAATAATATGTGAATCTGTTTTAGGTTAATTATATAATTACAGCAGACCGAAATTTAATCAAGCTTTTTAAACAAGATAAATTTAAGATTGTAATCTGCCTATTTATAAGTTTATGTTTAGAGTAAAATACGAGTATACTTGCATAGCCCTGCAGTTTCATAATATGTCATGCAGTTAACTAATTTTAATAAAATAATGATACATTAATGAATCTTCGATGCTATACATTTTCGTTGATGTTACATAAACCTCTTCACGAATTTCACTAACATTTTTAAAGGATCATTCATAGAGAATTCCACTCCTTTCAACAAAATAAAAGTAATCAAAATCGGTTCTAGGTGTTTTAATAGGGCTTAAGTAATATCTTTTAATACGGGTCTGGATAATACCTCTGCAGAAAATAAGCATTATATTGGCTGGTTAGGGCCAGGTGGATTACGCCTTTGATAAGTCACTATTAGATATTTTTTTTAGTATGTAAGTGAAGACTCCGCTTGGAAAGGGAACATTGAGTAGTATATTGTATGCAACATCAAAAACTTAGCCTAGAGTTTTATGAATTACTACACTGCTAAAAAACTATCTTGACATTTGTTTGAGAATTACTTTTATTAATTATTTAATTACTTTATTGCGTTTTTAATTCATAAGACGATGATGATGTCTTCCAGTCGATATCAGTTACGGCGGCTGCTTCTGATTAATGCGTACATTAACTTTTTGGGTGCGTATATTGAAATATACCTCTATTGCGTCTTCGTTTAAAATATCAATAGGCACAGTCTTTTATTTTTGAAGTGTATACTAATTATATATTGTATCTGCTTCTCTTTTTTGCAGTATTTCTATTTAATGGTGACAGTAATAATTGTGGAACTGGGAGCATTCGCATGGCTAATTTATAATATCGTTGATTGGATAAGTTCTGGAATCCCAGGAGCTCTAATATCTGATACGTTAACTCTGATTAAAACATTCAGCACTGTTCTACCAGGACGACGTAAGAGACAGCTGGGTCTTGGATTGGTAAATCGAATTTTGGGAAACTTAAAGACATTCTTGGAGGTAATTTTACTACTTACTTTGTTTTTATTTTACACCTATCAGTGCCCTGTGGTTTTACCTGTTTTTTACCGTCGCAGATCTCATTCCCGTTATTTTCTCGAGATAAAAAGTAGCTTATGTTATTCTAGACTGTACCTGAATGACTGAATATGTTCAAATTTTTCAAAAATTGGTTTTATAATTTATTGATTGTCATTACAAATTTGAGCCATTCGGATTGAGTTTAGAATCAGCACCTAGATCGGTCCTTTGATTTCATCAGTTTTTATCTTTGATCAGTTGGATAATGATTCAAACATGAAATTACAGGGCGTTATAGATAAAATATTTAAAATATCTGGGAATCGAGCTCAGTGCAGTGCTAGGTAATGATTTGAACTCTGCATGTTCCAATAGCCGCAGTTATGGGCAGGTATGTTGTTTACCATCAGGAAGATGTCCTGCTCGTCTGGTCATTCTAGACTATTTAAAAAAGAACGGGCGAAGTTCAAGAGTTAGTTATTTACAGTGCAGTCCTTACCATTGTCCTTTTGATACCTATTATTGTGGGTGGCATTCTATAAATAGTCTTGTCCTTCAAGGGTTAGGTAAATACATTTAAAATAAACATCAACTCGTGACCAACATGCTGGCCTTTTTTTGCTCAGCGCATAAGTATTGCCATTCAACGCGGCAATGGGGCTAGCATTTTGGGCACGATTCCTGCTGGCATCGGTCTTATAGACTAATATCGTGTACATTATGTAAATAAATATACCTATATTGTTAATAATTTCCATCGTACTTAATTAAATTTATTTTTCAGGAAATGATGATAGACGTTCCTTTGAATTTAGTTGTGGCGGCTGCGTACTTTGTTTCAGCAGCTATTTTACAGCCTTTGGCCGCTTTGCTAGCACTAAATTGCGCTTGTCCTCGATATAGAAGTTATGCGAAAGCTGATGTACCAGTGAGGTGAGCTTTTATTTATAGTTATCTTGGTAAAATATATTTAAAGGTTACAATCTTCAACGATATGACAAGTGTACCATAAGTCTACCGCCAAGCCACCTTTTTGGAGAAACTGTGAGTGGTCTTGTCGGTAAGGGCATCTGTGGTGTCGAGTCCAACGGGGTATGTCGGTCTCGACCTTGTCCCTATACGGCGGACAATGTTTAAATGACTTTCCCTCTCACAAAAACAATAAAGTGTTAAATCTGTTAGTTTACATTTGAAATACCATAATCAAAAGCAAACACTGCCCTGAGAATCGTCTTGAAACGCTCTTGAGAGTAATAAAAGGTTGAAATGGATGCAAGTGAGGTAAAGTAACACTTCATAAGCCAAAACTTAAACAACGCACCTAATTGAAAATGAAAATGAAAATGTTTATTAGCACATAAAAACTTAAGTTACTTACAATACCAACTTAATTAATTAAACATGTAAGGTAGATACAATAAAAGAAATAAAGTAAAAAATAAGTCGGTGATCACTGGATCCCACACTAGGGTGACCTGTGACGTGGGT
This sequence comes from Ectropis grisescens, assembly GCA_017562165.1. NCBI lineage: Eukaryota > Metazoa > Arthropoda > Insecta > Lepidoptera > Geometridae > Ectropis > Ectropis grisescens. The sequence goes on along the minus strand of CM029779.1, from coordinate 2,562,887 downwards.
ATCCAGGCTCCTTCTTGTGCTGAGGGTATTTAGAAAACAAACAAAGTTTTGAACAAAAGGACGTAATAACAATGCATGCCAGATAATTAAAAAAAAAGGTTAAGGCGCTGAATATCGCCAACTAGCACTTTTTAAACACACATTTAACAACATGTATATGGTTTGAGGCTTTTAGTAAAATATATGTTATTCTTGAACATATTTATTAGGTAACCTATTGTATCAAAACACGATTTGGAAAAAAAAACTCGATAAGAAAAAATCCTAAACTTACCTCTAAAATAAGTTTTAGATGTAAATATCTGTGTCATTAATAAACATACATTATTCAAATTTTATAGGTAAACGTATCATTTTTACTAAGGGGGATGGAAGATTTTGTATTTTGGATTATGAAGTTTAATTCGTATTAATTAATTGTCTTTTGAAAAGCTAACTCGACCGAGCCGGCCCGTGTCTTGCTTCTCGCTTACTACTATGAAGTCCAGCAGAAAGCGCTGATGCGCCTTGCTAAAAGGACCTGTGTCGCTTTGTCGTCCGACGCTCGCAATTCAAAAAAATAAAAATAAACAATTCTCACAAATTCATGCAGCAACATCTATAAAGTTCATGTGGTTTGAAAATTCAACACTACAGACATCTGTACATTTGGCGCAATGTTTAAAGCGGCAGATGAAGTCGTTACGATTTACGATCCTGAGTTCGCATCTCAGCACTACGAAATCTTTTGCGTGTTTTTTTGATATTGTTTTTGTTAGATATTTTCTCCGTTGTTTTTCAAGGTTTTATTTCTTTAGTTCTGTCTGTTCTGAGACACAGATTAGAAAATAGTTCCTAAGTAACCAGAGGCTTTTCATCAAATCTTAAAAATTAAATCTATTTCCCAGTTCCTGATTGAAGTCATAGAAGTTTTACAAACGGTAATAAAGTTCATATGATGTGAAATTTTGGACCCTACCGTAACTTGTCAGTTTGGCTCGGTGGTACAACCGCGTTCAAGTTCTCGAGTTCATATCTCATCACTGTGTAATCTTTTTGCATGTTTTTTGATATCGTTGTTGTTGGATATTTTGTCCGTTGTTTTCAAGCTTGTATTTAGTTTTCGAGACACAGATTAGAAAATAGTTCCTATAGAACCCGAGGCTTATCATCAAATAATCTACTTCCCAGATAGATTTGTAACTTCGGTCGGTATGGTCGGTAACTTCAGTTACCGACTGAAGTTATAGATACCAGTTGAAATTGTGTTCCGGTTTGAAGGGCAATGTTTCCAGATAAATTACTGCCCTTAGAGATATAACATCTTAGATCTCTGGGTAACGAGCGCAGTGCAGTGCTAGGTAATGATTTGGACTTCTAATATTCTAATAGCTGTGTGTCATTGTGCTGTTATGTGGCAGGCATGGTGCTTACCATCAGGCACATGTCCTGTTCGTCTCGTCACTTTTTATTTTAAAAATAATAATTGTAAGTATAGTTGAATATTACGATATTTTAACGTGGAGCAGTAATTGAAACAGCCGAGTGACACAACGACATTTATTGGTTTACCCACAAGTATAGTATTAATCTCTAGCCTACCTACATCACACTACCTACATTGCAAGACAATGCTCAGTAACAGAATAAATATTAGTACCTACAAGGCTCAGTAATTAAACAAACTAGCTTTGAATCACCGAGGTGTTCGGACGTAGGTGTACAAAAGAGTCCTTGCATAAAATCTTAGCTATGTTTGGTTAATATCGACTCAAGATGGCCGCCTCCACAAAATGGTGGACAAAATATTTCTTCACAACCTACCTCAATATGGGTATCAAATGAAAGGGCTTTACTAGTAGAATATTATTATACGTTGTAACAAATTTTAAATCCAAGATGGCCGCCACCACAACATGGCGAATCAAATTTTTTTTTCACTACTACCCCAATATGTGTATCAAACGAAAGGGCTTGACTAGTGGAATACTATGCAATATGACAAATTTGAAATCCAAGATGGCCGCTACCGCAAAATATCGAAATACATTTCTTTTTCGAAACTCTCTCAATATGGGTTTCAAATGAAAGGGCTTGACCAGTAGAATGTTTTATAGAAAACAAATCCGAGGTAGTCGAACCAATGTTTTAATTTTGTTCTTGTTCGATTGAGCGATGAATTAAAATTACCTAAATCGGTGCTTTAAAACTAAAAAGCCACAACTCAAAATCATTTTATCTTTGTTTTCAACTATTTTTCTATTTCTGATGTTTTCTATCATTCTCTGTGTATGTTAATTAGCTACAACTTGATTATTTTAGGTATATGATTATTTCAACATTGTGTTAAATATAACCAAAATAATTCAGGACATTTTTTTTACTTTCAAAGGTTTACACTTGACCGCCATCTCGCCTGATGTTAAACAACAATGTGGTACAAATACAAAAATCTTTATTGCTGTTTGCAGGTAAGATAAGGTGATACAAAACATTTTAATAATTGACCCATACAAACTGGCCTCTTCTTCTAGAGGCATGCAATATGTTTGCCTACGATATGGAGCGTGTTTACCTAGAAATAACCGACTCACTTTGGATTTGAAGACACAAAGATTGTAATTATCGGGAAAACTCACTCAGGCAACGTATTCCACAGCGTAGACAAAAAACAAAAAAAGAGTCAAATCTCTTTGTTCGTGCCTTTGGAACATCCACCATGAAACGATGTCGCTTTTTCGAGATGCGAGCAGTAGCCCTGAGTAGATAGCCAAGCCGAGACCTTTTTCTTGCACTCATAATGTTGACGTATCTATGATGTCCAACTCTTTGTCAATAGGTTGGTAAAGGTATGGTACCAGTAAAGGAAAATGCACCCTGGCCAAAACCGGTTCTTGTTTTAGGTATTGCCCAAGTGTTACGTCTCTTTTGACCTTTCCGCCAACACATTTCAAAGTTGTGATGGGAGACTTCAACGCAAAACTGAGCAAACGTAGATGAGTGAGAGTGGGGATTTCGGATATGGGCAGCGGAACCCAAGAGGGCAACGTCTAGCGGATTTCTTGGAAAGGGAGAGCATCTTTATGATGAACTCCTTTTCAAGAAACAACCACAAAGAAATTGAACCTGGATTAGCCCAGACGATTCCACAAAAAATGAGATCGACTTCATTATGACGACTAAACGGCAAATATTCAGCGATGTCTCTGTGATCAGCAAGGTTAAGACCGGCAGTGATCACCGTATTGTAAGAGGCACGCTGAATCTAAACATTAAGGTCGAAAGATCACGTCTAATGAAGTCCATGCTCCGACCAAATTATGCTCAGATCGAAGATCACTTCGAATCCTTAGATGAATGCGTAACGGCGGACGAAATAAACGATAGGCTAGTGGAAACTGTTCATGGGGTTGGCAGAAAATTTTATAAGAGCCGACGCCAAAACAGAACCGAAAGCTCTCCGATCAAACTCTAGATCTTATGGCGGTCAGACAAGATATGCGACGTATGCTGCTTCAATACTTCGAGTATTGAAGAAGCAATCAAACAGAACAAAGGCTCGAAAGTGTTCGCAAGAAATCAGTCCCTTGGGCAAACTCAGCTGACCAAACTGAAGACCGATAGTGGTAGCATCGTCTTATCGATACCCGAGATTTTGGAGGAGATTGAGAGGTTCTATGGACAGTTATACACCTCTACGCAAGCACAACCTGTCGTTAGCATGGCAAAAGACCCCAGAGCCAAGCTGACCTGACACTTTAAGATGTCATATCTCCGAAACTGTTCACTGCCCCGCTGGAAGATGTTTTCAAGCTACTGGACTGGAACGGATATGGCATCAATATCAACGGCGAATGCATCACTCACCTTCGGTTTGCCGACGACATAGTCATTGTGGCGGAGTCGTTGGAGGACCTCCGTGCTATGCTCAGGGACCTCAGTAGAGTATCCCACCAGGTAGGTTTGAGGATGAATATGGACAAGACGAAAGTCATATCAAATGTTCATGTCTCACCTGTACCGGTTATTGTTGGGAATACCACACTCGAAGTTGTTGACGAATTATACGTCTACCTGGGTCAAAAGATCCAATTAGGTAGATCCAACTTCGACAAAGAGGTCCAGCGAAGGATCCAATTCGGATGGGCAGCGTTCGGGAAACTTCGGCACATCTTTGAGTCCAGAATACCCCAATGCCTAAAGGCGAAAGTCTTTAACTAGTGCGTGTTGCCAGTGATGGCTTATGGAACTGAGACGTGGTCCTTAACTGTGGGCCTCATAACAAAGCTCAAAGTCACACAGCGAGCTATGGAGAGGGCTATGCTCGGAGTCTCTTTGCGCGACAGAATCCGTAATGAGGATAATCGCAAAGAACGAAAGTATCCGACATAGCTCAAAGAGTAAGCAAGCTGAAGTGGCAATGGGCAGGCCACATCGCTCACAGAACTGACAACCGATGGGAAAAAGATTCTCGAGTGGCGACCACGAACCGGAAGACGCAGTGTTGGACGGCCTCCCACTAGATGGACAGATGACCTCATAAAGGTCGCTAGAAACCGATGGTTGCAGGTTGCGCAGGACCGTTCGTTGTGGAAATCTAGGGGAGGCCTATGTTCAGCAGTTGACGTCTTGCGGCTGATGATTATGATGATGTGACATTGTTTAAAATAATAACTAAAATATTTACAAGTTTAATAACTAAAATATTTACAAGTTACGCTCATTTATACTGCTCTACGGGATTATTTATTTTTATTTATTTAGTATTAGTAGATGAATTTGCTTTTCGTGGAGTTGTGAACGAAAGCAGGTGCGATGAAAACCATAACACAAAAAAGTCTATCTCCATTGTTGCTGAAAATATAACTTAAAACCGATATTAGTTGTTTACTTCACGCATAAATGTAAAATGTGACTTTTGTATCAATTTAAAGCTTAAATTGAAAAAAATCGATATTATTTAAAGGTTATAAACTGGCAATAATATAATTGGTTGAGGGGCGGAAATAATGATTCATCATCATGATCATCTTCCTAAACGAACGAGAAGAAACACAGCGCTGCTCTAGTGTCAAGGAAAACATAGAAATATATTATTGTATGCTGTAGGTACCCCATATGGAACAGTACTGAAAAAATGAATATCTACAAAATCAATGCATTTCATTTGTTACTAGATGTCCGCCTCGGTTTCGCCCGTGGTATATTAAATAGCATTCATCAGGATCCCGTACATATCCAACGGTGAAAGAAAAACTGAAATCGGTTCAGTCATTCTTGAGAATATCGCTTTCAAATAAAATACCTCTTCAGCTGCCTGTTACGCCACCTGTCGGAAATTGGTCGTACCAACTCGGAGATTAGCAAAGGTTTTATATTCAAGAGGTATATAATCTGTGATATTCAATGACGCAATCTTAGACACATGCTGTCATGTGTCATGTCACAACACGAAACGTGCGAAAACTCTCAAAAGGAATATTTTTCCTGATTTTGTTACATTCTTGATCAATGCTCCGCTTCTATTAATAGTAGCGTTATGTTTTATGATCTATAGCCTTCCTCGATAAATGGACTACCCAATAGAAAAACAATCTTTCAATTCGGACCAGCACTTCCCGAGATACTAGCGTTCAAACAAACAAACAAACTCTTCAGCTTTGTAATATTAGTATAGATTATTTTCACTTATGTCTAGACACTATATAGAACTACATATATATTTTTACTCGATTTAATAAAATCATGTATTGTATTTTAAGACATATTCACTTACGAAATAAAAAAGAATTAGGAAAATTTGGTTATCCATATCGAGGTAGAAGTGAAAAAAAATATAATTCGGGATTTTATGGTGGCACCCATCTTAAATTTTATATTGGTCATAGTGTGTAATGTTTTACTAGTCAAGTTGCCAGCTATTCCACCGCCAAGCAGTAGTGTGACAAGAACAAAATTAAAAATTTTAAGTAACCCCCGACTACCTCGGATTTGCTATCTGTAAAACATTCTACTAGTCAAGCCCTTTCATTTGAAACCCATATTGAGGGAGTTGCGAAAAAAGCAATGTAAGTCGCCATTTTGCGGTAGCAGCCATCTTGGATTTTAAATTTGTCATATTGCATAGTATTCTACTAGTCAAGCCCTTTCGTTTAATACCCATATTGGGGTAGTAGTGAAAAAAATGTAATTCGCCATTTTGTGGTGGCGGCCATCTTGGATTTGTTATAATGTATAATATTTTACTAGGCAAACCCATATTGTTCTTATTGTTCATTTGATACCCATATTGAGGCAGGTTGTGAACAAATATTTTGTCCGCCAGTTTGTGGAGGCGGCCATCTAGAATCGATATCAACCAACCATAGCTCAGAACAGCACAGATATTTACCTTCAACTAAAAAAACCGCATCGAAATCGGCCCATCCGTTTGAGCTCTACCGTGCCACAGATGGACACACACAGACAGACAGATAGACAGATAGACAGACAGACATCAATGTCAAACTTGTAACACCCTTTTTTGGTCGGGGGTTAAAAACATCACAGTTTTCCGGTTTAAAGGAAAAAAATACAGTATGATTACAGGGCTTTGATATGAAATCCTACTAATATTTTAAATGTTCAATATATGGATAGAAATATATTGAAAAATATGGATGTTTGGATACTTGGATGTTTATTGCTTAATCACGTCGTAACGTTGGGTCGGGCAGAAATTTAGAACACATGTAGATAATAGTCGTGGCGAGCGCAGTATAATGCAACGTAATGATTAGGATTCTTTATTTTCCAATACCTGCGTGTCACTGCGCTATTATAGGCATGTGACTTACCATCAGGCACATATACTTACTGCTCATCCCGTCACAACAAAAAATACTTTCTTCACTTGTTAATAAAAAGAATGCCCTAACTAAAATGATATAAAAGTGATTTTGGTTTTGTTTTGTTTGTGGACCTTTCGTTACAAAGCAGCGAAATGGCGTCGCTGTATTATTATTAAAACTTGTTTTCCGAGTTGTAGTATGCAATAATGGTGGATTATTTACTCGTAGCCTCGTATAATGATAATGATGATTATATTATGTACTATTAGTATCAATCCTACTAATATTGTAAATGTCAATGTTTGGATGTTTTTGCTCAGTCACGACAAACATCAAGTCACGTATAAACGGATCGGGCTGATATTTGGAAAACACGTAAGATTATAGTCTGGAATAACACACAGGCTACTTTTATCCTGAAAAATAACGGGAACGGGAACAGTGAAGGTAAACTCGCAGGGTGCTGCTAGTCAGCCCCGGACCTTCAATATTTTTTAGGCGGGCAAAAATCTGAAAAATGCCGCCGGGCCGCCACTAATATCTAAATATAATTCAGTGTTTAAACCGAGCAAAGCTCGGTCACCCAAATACACACACTTGTACTTCACTAACAGTGAATGTTTTTCTTCAAAATTCGTACAATAATTTTAAAGAAATGGATTACTTAATATGTAGTGATTCATCTTCCTGGCTTAGCTAATTTATGCAATTTGTTTTTTATTTAATATACAAAAGGACTTTACTTAGTCCGTTAGAAAAAATAAGAGAATCAGACGAAAAAATTTGTAAACAGCAAAAAGACGTGCATTTCTAATTAATAAAAATTTTGAAAAGCGCCATCTATGAGCATGAGCATGGAAGCCTTTTGTTTCCATCAATGCAAATAATTTTACTGAGTGCACGCAACTTCGTGTGGCGCTGTCTTATCGGAGTTGTAAAGGGGCGGAGCTTAATTTTGCATTCGTGAATTTCACTCAGGTCTTCCCAGCGCCTTAAAGGGTATATGCAAAGAGTTTACAAATTTCTTTATTTAAGGGTATTTGTGATTTGCGATAAGTAAGAGATAATCAGAGTGCGAGGGAGAGGTAAGTATGTTTGTGGTAGTGTGTGTTGTTATGCAAGGTGGTTTTGAGGTATGTGAGTGTAGTATAATAATAAATAGATCATCAGAATAGTTACATCGTACTTTGGTGTGCTATGTGGTGTCACCATGATATTACGTATGAGGTGGTCGTAGTGTGCGTCGAGTAGGCAGCCGTAAGCAGTAGATCGCGTGGATGTGTTTCTAACAGTAACAAATGTAATTTTTCTTGACTAAGACAACACCACAGTACTCGTAGCTTTATACCTTTTTTATATTTACTTGAACTTAAAGTGTAAAATACATAAATACAAATAATACTTTTGTGTCTTTTTATGTCTTATTAAATTCAATAAGTATAAAACAAGTGAGACACAAGTTTGTTTTGAATAAACATACAAAATATATTAAATTGAAGATACATAATTTGCATATATGTACTATTTTAAAATAAATTCAAATTTAAAAATAAAGTACTAATTTTCTTGATGTTATATTTTTACTAGCGGTCCGTTCCGGCATTCGCCCGGACATTGTCATACAATGACCATTAATCCAAACAAAAACGTTAAAATAAACGTAATTACCACCAAATTATTTGTAAAACGACCAAAAGCGGAACTACTGAGGCCATTTTGAAAACGTCGTGTTGTTGTTGTCAGTGTCAATACGTAGCAACGTTTTTCAATTGTGGCGCTATTATTCGTTACTCTACAGATAAGTTGGTAGTTTTATACGTACGAGTAAGTTGATACCCGTTCTCCCGCTAATTTCGTACACATGCGCGCGCGCCTTTTAAGGCAGTGGTTAGAAAGAAAATAATCAAAGATATATTTGACGTGACAACGTCTTATAAATTGGTTTGCCGGGTGACACTTCAAGAAACTGCGTTACGCTCCGCTCACGTTATGCGCTCACAACGAGAGCGAGTGAGAGGGCACGCGTCCCTTCCACTCGGGCATGGTTAGCCCGCTTAAGAGCGAGAGAGACAGACATAAAAAGTGAAAGGCACGCGTCCCTTCCGTAAAATTATTTTACCACTCAAAGTCGTTGTCACGTAAAACTTTCGCCCGTATACCGACTTTACAGGCAACCAATTTTTTTTTTTTTGCAGATATTATAATGAAAATGTGCTTATGCTTGCCTAGCATTATAAAATGAAAGAAAACATTGAAGTTAAACATATCGATGACTGCACTCATTCTTATGTTAATTATTTACAAAAAACTATTTATTCTGTACTCATTATGTGAATTAAGTGTACCTACTTATGAAAATTATATTTATTGAGTGTTTTTTGTATTTTTCTTAATTCGTAAAGTGACGAATTTCCCAAAACTATGTGAAAATGAATTGTGTAAGAGTGGATTTGCTTATAATTATGAACACACGCTTGCGTCTCCTTGAGGTATTATCCATTTACATTAGACAACAACTAGACAAAGAACTTAAAATTAAAAGAATTAGTAACAGGAAGATTCGGGCAATTATTAAGTCTTGGCTAGATGATATGGATTATGATGATGTTGAGAATATGTTAATAAGCTTGAATAAGTTTTAAGAAGTAGGTACATACAACTAAAAATAAAGATTGGATTAAGCTAGCTCAAAAAGCTGGTAGGAAGTAGTACAAGATTATAATTGTATTTATTATCTACGTTTGTTATCTGGCGTGGGATCGTTTATTGAATCTTAATTATTTGAATACAGTCTGAAATGAAATATTATCGCTTTATCGGAACGACACAAATATGGAATTTGAATACTTACAAGGTATTGCAAAGACCAAAATCGAGTGCTTACTAGTGTTTCTAATGTGGAAGTGTCTACAAATTAAATCAAACTATAGTACCTACGGGAGATAATATATACCAATAATACTCGTAAGTATTGTACTTGATATTTCCATCTGTAATATCAAATCTATGCACTTGTTTTCCCATGGAAGCATACATATGTAGGTACTAATACCTGACGTATACATTACACATTCCTATTCAAAAAAGTACACCCACCTGTGATAACATACACATCAGCACATATATACAATCACTCACACACAGAGACACACTTACACATACACACACACACTTTCACCCAATCAAGTACACCCTCTCACACACAAACAAACACACACCCTCGCACCCTTCTACATGTATAAACTCACACGCACGGCATGGCAAAGGGATTTGAAAATAATCACACCACGATTACATAGTCTATGCTGCGAAACAATATATTCGCAGACTAGTTTCATTTTAAGACTTTTTTGCCCAGCTGCCATAGCGTGTGTTTTTTTTATTTTATTATTCTTATTGTTGTTTAATTTGCGTATGTTTATATTTAAATATAGATGTTATATAAATCTTTGTTTTGGGAGAAGCCATTAGGTACCGAGATACAGTACTATGTACTAGTTCGGACCTGATGGGTTCAATAACTATGTGTTCATGTTATTATGACAAATAAATATTCTTATTCTTTATTTTTACTGTATTGTCAGTAGCTAATTTTCAAAGCTGAACTAGCCCTCTATGATTTCGGGAATTACATGAAACGAAAACAAAACAATAATTTTAAGTAGGAGTGAAAGGTGAAATCATTATTCTGATAACTGGAATTTTTGCTGTTGTCCACATCATTTTATATCATTATAGAACAAGAAGACAATTATATCGACTACCATTACAAATATTATTTTTTAAACAAAAACAACAGATCGAATGCGACAGGGCCAAGTTATGGTCACTACTAGTCCTCATTTGGTTGTGCACCGATTTTTATTGCACAAAATTGCCTTATATGTGGCAGAATTCAGAAGTAAAACGTTAGAACAAGTGGTACAAAAGAGACTCTTCTTACATGATGAGTGTACAAATATTTAGTTTTATACATGTTGACATTCTTTTATTCATATTGACACTATTTTATTATATATGACGGCGCGTCGATTATTTTAGAGTGGCGAGGAACGTAACTGACAGGAACAGCTGCGATGACAGTGGACGTTTCTCCACTCTGACACAACTACGGACGCTAATGGGCAACGTGCGGGAAGCAAACGAAGATGGTGGTTGAAGTTTAAGGCTTTTAGCTCGAAATCGGTTTGCATCGCAAATGCGCATTACGTGTTCGGCGGAGTGTCGTTTGTATATCGTTTATTTAAGTATTGAGACTGCGTTTAAAGTGATATTTCGTAGAAATACTGTAAAACAGTTGATTAGAGTGTGTTGTACTAAAATTGTGGTTTCTATTCCTCTCGCCCGATAATCCACGCCCGTGTATGAACATGGAGACTTCTGATAAAGACCCAGATATCGGCCAAGTGTCTTTATCAGAAGTGGGATCTACAGGGCTACGTTCAGAGGAGAATACACCAAGTAATGAAGCGCCTAACTCGTCCACGGCGCCTAACCTATTACTTCATATGGAGACTTTGCTGTCCAGAGTATTGGCAAGTACTCAGCCTCGATCCACGAGCAGCTCGACAACGCAGTTGATCCGATTTGATCCCGATGATGCCGAAGTTGACATTGAAGGTTGGTGCAAAGTAACCGAGATAATAGTTAACAGCAGAAGTCTAGAAGGTGCCGAGTTATTGTTGTTGCTGACGCATGCCCTTAAAGGACGAGCTGCTACCTGCTTAACAAAACTACAAGCTTCCCAGCTGAAATGGCCTCAAATAAAAGAGCTGCTACTAGCGAAATTTGCCAAGCCCATGTTAGCTCAAGACTATTTTGATGAAGTGTTGCGTTTTCAAATCGATCCAAAAGAAACTGCTTGCGAGGCGGCGATGCGTCTTTGGAGTATTATAGAGAGAATTCCACGTACGGAAATGGCCGAAGATATAGTAACGGGTTTTGTGGCTTCGGTATTGTGTCAAAAGGATGTTGTGATTCGAAGGGAGCTCCATTCGCATAACCCGACTACCAGATCTCAACTCTTTCGAGTGCTCAATGGAATTTCGCTCAAGCGGAAGTACGAGGGTAATGAAAATCACGAGTTTGATGTGAAAAGACCTCACTACGGTGAATCTCGTTTTCTGGAACATGTCATCGCTGTGGTACACCGGGGCACAGAGCCTTCGACTGCCGAAAGCGACGGGAAGAGCTTGCTGCTGTTGACAAGAATGTGAACCAAACGCCAAGAGTTATCAACAAAGCACATACGATCACCTGTTTTGTGTGCGGACAACCGGGTCACCTTGCCTCAGCGTGTCCAGATAGGAAAGGAAGTGGTGCAGGTGGCGCAGCGGCGGTAAAAGAAGTTCATATTTGCGCAAAGCAACTAAGAGCACCTTGACTACATCATCTGGTGAGCTCGTTTCCTTTTTGTTTGATAGTGGATCAACCTGTTCGTTGTTGACGTGTAGCTTTGCCGAGAAGTTTCCGGGTACTTTGCATAATGATTTGGTATACCTTAAACGTATATAGGTAGCGACAATGTGCAATGTGTTTCACAGGTTCTTAGCCCCATCAATGTACAAGGCATCTCTGTATCATTGTTTTTTTCATATAGTGCCATCGCTGAGCCAGTACTCATAGGTAGAGACCTCTTATAAAGACCACAGAAAATAATTTTGAAGTTAAAATCGTGATATGAAATGAGCGTGTGATATTTTCGTTGCAAAAAGAGGTCACTGTGGCTGAAAAACTGAATAACTTTGATTTTACTGTCATTAACACTGACTTAGAAGGCGATGATAAAAGTGCTTTAATTAAGATATTACAAGAGTATAGTGACTTTTTCATCGACGTGTAACGAACGGTGTTCTGCGTATAGATCCCATTGATCCAAATAAAACCGTACAAAGGCGTCCTTATAGACTGGCTCCCGCGGAAAAAGAAATAGTTAGAGAAAAGGTAGAGTCATTGTTGCAGGCAGGTATTATTCGGGAAAGCACATCACCGTTTGCTAGTCCTATTCTGTTGGTCAAGAAAAAGGACGACACCGATAGGATGTGCGTAGATTATAGCGAATTCAATGCTAACACACGACCTGAGCACTATCCTTTACCTATAATTGACGAACAGATAGACCGGCTTCATGGGGCGCATTACTGGCTTTGCCTTTTGGTTTAAGGAATACAGCGTCAGTATACCAAAGGTGCATTAACAATGCTCTAGGGCCGCTTAAAGACCAGGCAGTACTGGCCTATATGACGTTTTATTCTACTCCTATGACGTCACTCAAGGGCTTGAAATGACCTTGAAAGCTCTCTCTGATGCTAGGTTTTCATTTAACGTTAATAAATGTGCATTTATGAAAAGTGAAGTAGATTATCTGGGATACGTGATTAGGGCAGGAGAAGTTATTCCAAATCCTAGGAAAGTACAAGCATTGGTAGATGCTCCATCTCCTAAAACGGCTACCAATGTTCGGCAATTCTTAGACCTTGCGTCCTATTTTAGGCGTTTTATACCAAACTTTACCCGTTTTGTAGGGCCGCTGTATTCACTAACCAAATTGAAAGGAAAATTTAGAGGTCCATTTATGATCATCCGAGTTTTAGATAACGATAGGTACGAGCACATTAGACACATTGAGAGACATTGATGGGTCTGATCGAACATACAAATATGCTCACGAAAATTTGCGTGCAGTACCCGGAGGCTATGATGGTTTAGTTGAAGCAGCCACTTGCTTAATAAACGACTCGGAGGAGGCCGAGACGGCGGTTCATAGTCAAGAGATTGAAGCGGTGCCATCTGATGATGATAGTTATAAAGTTTCGGTATCTAGTCGCATCCTTACTGCTAGCTCTGGAACCCTCTCTGCCTCTGAGCGTGACGAGTAATAATGAGTTGTGAGGACCTACTTTATATGTGAATCCCAGTTTACTGTCCATGTTAATTCTCATGTCTCCATGTGGGCTTTTACGTGTGTATTTGTGTGACGATAGAGTAGCTGGTCTACGGGACTGGCTCATATGGGTCGATGTCCTAATAGTCAGTCTACAATACCCGTGTGTGGCCTCGGTGTGGCCTGTGTGTGGCCTCGGTGTGGCCTGTGTATGGCACAGAGTGTGCCTGTTGTGTGCAGCTAGTGGACGGTCTAAGGGACTGGCTTATTCTGGCCGAAGTTCCGGATCATGTCGCTATGCTGCTGTTGGGTTGATATTTGATGTGGCCTGGTCGAAGGGACGCCAGAGTTGGTTGATCTCAATTTGTTACTCAATTAGTTACTCGTTAAATCTCATCTCAACATCTGCCCATCACGGCACTTCGCATCACAATACACTGTGTATTGTGATGCGAAGTGCCGTGATGGGCAGATGTTGAGATGAGATTTAACGAGTAACCAATTGAGTAACAAATTGAGATACAGTGTCAGGAATAGGCGAGCGGTGATGAGTGTTCCAGCTGTGTTTCATCTTTGCAGATTAACTGAGGAGTGAGGGCTGTATCTACACCAGCGAACGCACGAGGACGTGCGAATGTCAGTCTGGCCGTGACGGCGCGACGATTATTTTAGAGTGGCGAGGAACGTAACTGACAGGAACAGCTGCGATGACAGTAGACGTTTCTCCACTCTGACACAACTACGGACGCTAATGGGCAACATGCGGGAAGCAAACGAAGATGGTGGTTGAAGTTTAAGGCTTTTAGCTCGAAATCGGTTTGCATCGCAAATGCGCATTACGTGTTCGGCGGAGTGTCGTTTGTATATCGTTTATTTAAGTATTGAGACTGCGTTTAAAGTGATATTTCGTAGAAATACTGTAAAACAGTTGATTAGAGTGTGTTGTACTAAAATTGTGGTTTCTATTCCTCTCGCCCGATAATCCACGCCCGTGTATGAACATGGAGACTTCTGATAAAGACCCAGATATCGGCCAAGTGTCTTTATATACATATTGATTTTTTTTATATTATACTATACATAATGACATTCTTTGACATTGCTCACACGGCTGAACTGCAAGAGCTACTACTGCAAGACCTTGGATATAAGCTACAAACTCGTCAAAGTCCACAACAACATCACTAAAGCACAAGACGTTGGCGTAATTGTGCTTACCAAACATATCACACTTACCTAGCACAACCGGATAGAAGCCAGAAATTAATAGACGATGAATCAGATGACATATAATATGATCAAACCAATTAAAAGCTAAAAATGAAAAAAATAAGAATACTTTATCAGCTGACTATTATTATCATAGTACTAATTCAGACCCACACATCACTTATACTCTAAAGATGTTCAGACCAATGGATACTGTGTTGCCAGACATATTGCATGGCTCTAGAAGAAGAGGCCAGTTTGTATGGGTCAACTTTTAATATGTTTTGTATCACCTTATCTTAACTGCAAACAGCAATAAAGATTTTTTGTATTTGTATTTGAGAACTCTCGGGTATACTTCCTCTGTGAGGTAAATACACCAGAACGCAGAAGAAGTTCCCGTATTTTTTTTTTAATATAGAGTGACGAGACGATCAGGACATGTGCCTGATGGTAAGCAACATGTCTGACACATAACAGCACAGTGACACGCAGCTATTGGAACATGAAGAGTCCAAATCATTACCTAGCACTGCACTGCGCTCGTCACCCAGAGATCTAAGATCTTATATCTCTAAGCCCTGTAATTTCTCTGGAAACATCGCCCTTCAAACCGGAACACATGGATTTTCATTTTTTATCACGCAAATATTTGTTATGGGTGGGAATCAAGCCTAGGACCTACGCCTACAGCTTCATAATCAGACTTACTATCAACTAAACTATGAAACCAGATGAAAAACGTCGAAATAAGACTGTAAACCGAACATTACAAGCCTCACAATGCGTGTTTCAAGTCCCAAGTTACAACAAGTTAAAATACCTTTACTAACACCATAGCGATGTTCAAAACAAAGTAACAAAGTATTACGTAGGAGCCAGAGATTAAAACTCTTGTCGTACGCGCTTCATTAAAACCTTTCCCGGTAAACCTTCCTCGGTATAGAAAATTAAACCGGCAAGTTGAAATTTTAATGAAGCATTATTCTCTCGCCAACTTAATAGCGTACAGTGATTAAAGTTGTTGTACAAAGAGGATGCAGCGTTTTGTGGGATTGGAGACGCGTTGACGAGGCAAATGTGTTTTTGTTAATCTTCGTCGTTTAGGAACTCTTAATTTTATTTTTGCAAACTATGTTACACGAAATGACGAAAATCAATACACTTAACTTTGCGATCGGGTCTTTGACGGGAACATTTTTTTGGTATTTCTATTTGGGAAGGTATACTCATAAATTTGTGTTTAATGATGTCTATTTTAACCAGTTTTTATTTTGACTTATTAAAATCAAAGATCAAACATAGAAAAATCATGAAATGGAATTCCATTTCATGATTTTTCTATGTGAAATGGAATTCCATTTCATGATTTTTCTATGTTTGATCTTTGATTTTAATAAGTCAAAATAAAAACTGGTTAAAATAGACGTCATTAAAGACAAATTAATTAATTAAACTGAAAGAAATTCAATTTTTAAACATAAAAAAAAACAATTTATGTTTTCACATGTAGTTTTTTTGTGTTTTCTTGTCTATAATTTAAAATGTAATAAATAGCTCTTAGACTACTTGAGAACCCGAAAAAGCTCCGACTCATGTGTCAAAATTATTAGTTTACATTAATTATTAACACATAAGCAAAGTAATTAGAAGCAAACGCTACCGCTAGAAGCGTCTTGAAACGCTCTTGAGAATAATGGGCTTATACAAGTACAAGTAAGGCGGCGATTCATATTCCGAAGCTTAAACAACGCACTTAGGTAACCTGACACCCGCTTTCCCGCCAAAATTGTAAACGCGATCACCGCGAGTGTGTCAAGCGGATATTACACATAAGAAAGTTTTGATGTTTGTTGCTCAATTACGTCAACTTACAACGAAATTGAAAACACATAACAGAGAAAACAGACAGTCTGGGATAACACAGAATATTTTCTACCCGAGAAAATAACAGCAACGAGAACTACCGTGGACGAAACCGCAGGACGCTGTTAGGCCTTCATATAGGGTAATTTCTAGTCATAAATATGTGAGTATTATTAGTATTAGTAGGCAGACCTAGTAGATTATTATATATAAGTAATAATTATGTACGGATGTTTGTTACTCTTTCATGCAAAATCTACAAAAGGGATCTGTATGAAATTTGGTACATGGATCGATAGATAGTCTGGAGTAGCAACATTAGGTTTCTTTTTATCCGGAAAAAATCTCAAAACCGGGAAATACGTAAGAGAGACCACGAAGTGGTATTATAAATAATGACCAATCGGTTATTTACTACAATTTACAATGGTTTTCTTTAATTCAATTTAAACTGAGACTAACAAGCAACCTACCCCGGCCACACTACTTTTGAAAAACTTATCTACTGGTGCCACAGGTATAAGAATATAGTGGCACGCAGCTATGATATGATACAGCTTAAATAATATATCCAACTTTTTTTTTACCTTTTATAGGTTTACACTTGACCGCCATCTCACCTGATGTTAAGCGACGATGCGGTCTACAATGGAGCGTGTTTACCTAGAAGAAATCGATTCACTCTCGATTTGAAGATACAAAGATTGAAACCATCGGGGAAAACCCACTCAGGCAACGTATTTCACACCCACACAGTAACAACAAAAGTAGAGTCAAATAACTTCGTTCGTGTCTTTGGAGTGTCAACCATGAAACGATGTCGTTTTTTCAAGCTACGATCATTCTTCCTAGTAATACTTGTATTATAAATGTCAATGTTTGGATGGATGTTTATTGCTCCATCACGTCGTAACATATTAAGAAATCCGGCTGAAATTTAGAGTACAGATTATAGAATCTAGAAGAACACAGTCTACATTTCATCCCGGAAAACAACGGAAACGGGAACTACCCGGGTAAAGCCGCGGGGCACTGCTAGTGGTCTATAAACTTTGTTTACAACCACTAACAAGTACAAAGAAAACAGGTCATTCTATTTACATCAACGAGCACACTTCGACTATCTCCAAAATATTGCTAAATTCCTCGTCAATTTCACACTCAATTTAACCTAACACGTATATACACAGTTACACACTCACACATTAATTAAGCAAGCGTTTATAATAAACCCTATTAAGCAACGCTACACATAAGGGCTTTTCTCTGTATTTGCCTTGAGCCCTTGACATGAAAAGACTGGTTATTAATTTACAGGTAGTTACTTCGTAATTATATAGCCGATCGGTACGGTGTAATTTGTAATGCAGTATATAAGCTTCAGCTGTAGTAGTGGTAGGACTCTTGGCAGAGTCCGCCTGGGTAAGTGCCACACCTTTGCCAGTTAATCTACTGCAGTAATGCGCAAATATTGCTGTGTTCCGGTCTGAAGGGCAATGTTACCAGAGATATTACAGGTTGTCGATATGACATCTTAGATCTCTGGGTGACGAGCGCAGTGCAGTACTAGGTATTGATTTGGACTATTCATGTTCCAATAGCTGCGTGTCACTATGCTGTTATGTGGCAGGCATGTTGCTTAAAATCATGCACATATCTTGCTTGTATCGCCACTCTTTATTCAACAAAAAAAAGCTGTGGAGTTAAATTACAATATTTTTCTCTGAAAAAAAAACTAAATTTTTAAAATGAAACGACAAAATTTCATAATAATATATGATGACGTCACCCGGATGAGGGTAAACACTCAGATATACTTCGGAGAATGTGCAACAGAGTTGCATGATTTCATACCACCTTGCCTTTTTTTCTATCGGAAAGATCGTAGCTCAAGAAAGCGACATCCTTTCATGGTTCCATAGACACGAACGAAGAGATTTGACTCTACTTTTGTGATAAAAACGTCTAGGCTATGGAATCCGTTGTCTGAGTAGGTATTTCCCGATGGTTACAATATTTGTGTCTTCAAATCGAGAGTGAATTGGTTATTTCTTATCTAGGGAAACATGCTCCATCGTAGACCGCATTATTGCTTAAGATCAAGTAAGATGGTGGTCAAGTGTAAACATATAAAAGTAAAAATATATATATATTAAACATTGTATCACTAAAAACCACTACACCCATTCCAAAAAAAAAGATATGTAGAAACAAGTCTAAAGTATGATCTATCAAAAAAAAAAGATCGCCACGTAACAAAAAACATATCACTAAATTGAAAACCTCCTACTTTTTTTAAAGTCAATTAAAATTAGGCCACCTGCACAAAACAGCCCAATAAATATTTACCCAATGCTGGGATTCGGGGCCTTCTCTCGCAAGGACAGAATCAAGGCCATAATCCACCACGCTGGCCCAGTGCGGGTTGGTGGATGACACATGACTTCAAAGTTTTTTTTTTAAATAATGAATGACGATACGAGCATTCCATGTGCCTGATGGTAAGCAACATGCCTGCCACAAAATAGCACAGTGACACGCAGCTATCGGAACATGAATAGTCCAAATCATTACATAGCACTGCACTGCGATCGTCACCCAGAGATCTAATATATTATATCTTTAAGCACTGAAATTTCTCTGGAAACATTGCCCTTCAAATCGAAACACACTAATGTTTGTACATTACTGCTTGGCGGTAGAATAGCTGGCAAAGGTGTGGTACTTCCAGGCGGACTCTGCCAAGAGTCCTACCACTACAGTGTGTGATTCTATGTACACGCCGGTTTCCTTACGATATTTTCCTTCGCCGTTTTAAGTTAGTGGCTAACTTAAGCCCACCTGCTATTCCAGGAAATATAAATTTAACTCAATATCTTTTAATATGCAGCTGTTTGGTCCCGTACATTGTTTCATTACTGTTCTTTATAAGGGTTCGTAAGGTAGTAAAATTCTTCGTAATAAGCTCTCGAGTATTACGGCTATGAGTTCTGCTTTTAATGAAATGATTTAATTGAAGGGTATTAAAAAGGCTGTACATTAATAAGTCACTTTTGTGGTTTCAGTTGAGTTATAATGTCATCGTGAAAGTAAATTTAATGATAAACATTTCATCACCAACAACATTATTATCAGTCGATCTGTCTACTAGTAGACTAAATTGAGGACCACTCCGTTGGCTCACCCCTTGGGTTGATTTTTTCCTTTTCGTTTAGAATTGCATCTGGCTGCACTCCATATATTTATGTGTGTTTTATCACTACATCAAAATAGTGTTTGTAACCGACTTCAAAAAAGAGGGGGAGGCTCTCAATTCTGTAATTTTTTTTTTCTTGTATGTAATGTGCTCCGCCAATTGTGAATAGATTTCGATAGTTGTTTTAGAAATATCAACAAAAAACTTAAATTTGATTTCTTTTGTCTGAACGACGCGATGTTGAAGAAGGTTTCACAAAAAATTACACAGAATTTTTGTCGAGTGTTTGAGTTTAATTTAAAATTTAAGTCAGTTTTTGTTTTTTGAAACAATTAAATTATCATAGACTAGATGCCCGTCCCGGCTTCGCCCGTGGTATATTATATAGCACTCATCGGGATCCCGTACATATCCAACGGTGAAAGAATGACTGAAATCGGTTCACTCATTCCTGAGAATATCGATTTCAAACAAAAAACCTCTTCAGCAACCTGCTACGCCACCTGTCGGAAATTGGTCGTACCAACTCAGATTTAGAAAAAAAAAATAGCAAATGTTTATATTCAAGGCACAGATTACTGAAATTCAATGACGCAATCTTTGACACATGCTGTCATGTGTCATGTCAAAGCACGAAAACGTACGAAAACTCTCAAAAGGGAATATTTTTCCCGATTTTGTTACATTCTTGTTTCATGCTCCGCTTCAATTAATAGTAGAGTTATTTTCTATAGCCTAAAGCCTTCCTCGATAAATGGACTATCCAATAGAAAAATAATCTTTCAATTCGGACCAGTACTTCCCGAGATCCTAGCGTTCAAGCAAACAAACAAACAAACTCTTCAGCTTTATAATATTAGTATAGATACACAAAAATATCGATATAAACGAATGGATGTGCCCCGAGGACCTTGAAATTGGTAATAAACAGCGTCTCTTTGGGTATCGTAAGTGGTTTACAAACAACCAATCTACTTGACCGCTAGAATCGCTAGCGGCAAGATATGCTGTGGTTCTACTTATTTTGGTTGTTGACAACGAACAGTGATGGGTAAAAACGCCCGGCGTCCACCGCTTCCTGTAACCGACTAGAACGGAAAGATTGAGCTCACTCTTCCCAACGATGACATGATTCCGTGCGCCCTGAAGTTTGGGAGGGCACATCTTTGTATTGAGATCGTCGAACAAAAAGCCACTTAATTCAAATACCCATCTGGTATCCATAGCTGACCATCCCAAAGTTGATCCTAAACTTGCCTAAATAAATTTTCACTTCAAAAACATGCAATGTATAATATCATCAATTCATAGAAAATAAAAAAAATGTTTTTCTATGTTTTATTTATACGTTATAATATCAACAATTCATAGAAAATGTTAAAAATGTGTTTTTTCTTGCAAGAATCTATTTTTTACTTATATAGTGTTTGACTAGTGGCAGCGATTGCAACCCTTTATTAAATGGGCAGAGTGCAGGACGAATGGGGTCGATACGTTACCGGGATCATCGGGCGAGTGGACCGGACCGATACCCGGGTAAGTAATGGCACTGGGTGAGAATGACCACTCGGGGAACAAAGTCACTTGGACATAGAACTGAATTTACTATTCCAAGTGTAGTGAACGTAGAACTAAGCGACATGCTTCATATGCTACGCACTTAAATTGTAATCATCATAATCATCACTAGCCGCAAGACATCCACTGCTGAACATACATAGCCCTCCCCCCCCTAGATTTCCACAACAAACCGTCCTGCGTAATCTGCAAACAGCGGTTTCCAGTGAAGTCCACCTAGTGGGAGGCCGCTCAACACTGTATCTTCGTGCTACCATTTCGTGGAAATCAACATTATAATATGATTGCGTAGCGTACATGGAGTAACTAATAATAAGTTATCTGCCTGTATTCGCCCAGTGCTGGACATAGGCCTCTCCTATAATACGCCACTCAACCCGATCCTCGGTCCTACGTCTCCAACTGCATTCTTCGTCTTTTGTATATTCTCACTCCTCACTCCATCTGTCTGTCTCAGGGTATTCTACACTCCGTTTACCGATTCACGGTCTCCACTCGAAAACCCGTCTACCTCCAACAGTTATCAGATGTGGCCAGCCCACTGCCATTACAGTTTGTTAATACGCTGAGCTATATCGATGACTTTAGTTCTCTGACAAATTACTTCATTGCGGATGTAATCCCTAGATAAGCCCCAAGCATAGTAATTTTCATAGTTCGCTGAGCGATTTTGAGCTTACGGACCATTTTCACTGTCAGTCTCCACCTTTTAGCGCCGTAAGTCATAACAATTATGTTACGGGCATTGTCTGACAGCTATACTTAGCGTAGTACTTGTAGCGCAGCGCTCTTAGCTTAACGCTCTCAGTGTAGCGCTCATATCGTAGCACTCGTAGAGTACCACAGCGTAGTGATTGTAGCGTACTCGTACATAAAATTATAATACAAAAAAACATAATATATACCATAAACATAATACATATTTGTTAACAAACAAAAACTATTTCGGCCGTTCTATCTTTTTCCGTGCAGAGAAATAGGACAATGACGTCATTAACTGCCTCCGGAGGGTGATTCGTTAAGTGTTATGTGATGAATCAGAATTACGTACGGACTCTATGATAGAGGATATGTATATAAAAATGTATGGTATTGTACAAAGGGTATGTAGACAAAAACAAACTTGATATGTAACATATATTCTTTGTAATAAAACTTTTTTTTTTATATAAATAGAATGAAAAGACGAGCACGAAATGCGTCTGAGGGTAAGTATGACCAGTCTATGACAGTACAGCGTCACGTAGTTATGTGAACATGAAGAATCCAGATTACTCCGAGTCACTCGGAGATAATTATTATAAGATAATTTATCTTTTTGCCCTGCAATTTTTCTGTAATCATTGACCTTCAAACAAAACACAGTAATGTTTGCATATTACGGCTTGGCGGCAAAATATCTAGCGCTGATGTAACACTTCCCAGGCGACCTACTCAAAAGCACCACTACTACTAAAGTTGTTGTTTTAATGCAGTAAGCAAGCATAATGTGTGATAGGGTAGGTAATAATACTATTACTTCTATAGCACATCGACAGTTAGCACAAACTTAAAATAACCTTCACTAAATTGTCGTCACTATAGCATTCATCGATTGACATTCTATACAACCATTATTAGTACCGTTTTTTACCACCATACTAGATAAGTTTGTGGCTCTTTAATTTCAATAGTTTCAAACACAGATGCATGGTGCAGAGACATGAATGGTATCAGGAAATGAATGTTTCGCGTCCGTTGCCAAACTTGATGTGGGGACAATGGGGCAGCGAGTTGAGTGCACTGCCGAATGTACACATAAAATGTTTGGAAATCGAGATTTGTATGACAGTTATGGAAGCATTTGCTCTTTGGAAAGGATATAAAGCTATATTTTTCACTTCTAGAGTAAAAATAGCTTGTCAAAATAACGGTTGGTTTATTTGATACGTTACTTAACATAATTGTAGAATTCTGCATCAGTTAGCCATAGCCATGCATCACTTAATATAGAGAATGAGAAATTGATTGAAATTGAATGTATTCAACTCAAGGATTTTTGGAAAAAAAAAATACTAGAGGCGGTTAGCTTGTCTTTTGGTTTTTGACATAGCATAGCCATCCCTCTAAATGTTTTCACTGCTGTGAGTCGAAGTATCCTCTAACAAGGAGAAAGTCAAGGCCATAATCCTCCACGCTAGCCCAGTGCAGGTCGGTAGATGACGTTTTCTTTCAACGTGTTCGAGTATCAGCGTTACCCACTGTGCTTCTGTTTCAAGGCATATAATATTTCTACAGAATTACAGGACAGTGGCATAAAATTCAATTGACATATCCAGATAATGATCGCAGTGCAGTGATTTCACACTAAAATAACTTGCGTGGCACTGGACTATAATGGGTCAGTTATAACACGTATTCCTCTCCTCACTCTGTCCTACTAATATTATTAATACGAATTTTTGTAACATTGTACTAATGTCGTAATGTCGATGAATGTTTGTTACTCTTTCACACAAATTCTACAATAAAGGTATTTGAATGAAATTTGATAAATAGATAGACAACTAGCGGCCCGTTCCGGCTTCGCTCGTAAATAGATACCTAGATACCAACTGCAGCGCCATCTGCCGGACTGATTTGTAAATCTAAACTATCCAGGGCCCTACCCAAACGTATACAAAACAAGAACAAAATTAAAAATTTTGATTAACCCCCGACTACCTTAGATTTGTTATCTGTACAACATTCTACTAGTCAAGCCCTTTCATTTGATACCCATATTAAGGGAATTGTGAAAAAGGAAATGTAATTCGCCATTTTGTGGTAGCGGCCATCTTGGATTTTAAATTTGTCATAGTGCAAAGTATTCTACTAATCAAGCCCTTTCATTTGATACCCATATTGAGGTAGTAGTGAAAATATTATATAATTCGCCATTTTGTGGTGGCGGCCATCTTGAATTTGAAATTTGTTATAGCGTTTAGTACTCTACTAGTCAAGCCCTTTCATTTGATACCCATATTGAGGTAGGTTGTGAAGAAATATTTTGTCCGCCATTTTGTGGAGGCGGCCATTTTGAATCGATATTAACCAAACATAGCTAAGAACACCCGCACGGATATTAACTTTCAAATAAAAAAACCGCATCGAAATCGGCCCATCCGTTTGAGCTCTACGGTGCCACAGACAGACACACACAGACAGACAGACAGACAGACAGACAGACCGACAGACAGACAGACAGACAGACATCGACGTCAAACTTATAACACCCCTTTTTTTTGTCGGGGTTTAAAAACATTCAAATCGGTCCAGCCGTTTAGGAGGAGTTCACTTACAACGATAAGTGGTATTGATTTATATATTATATATATATATATATGGTCTGGAAAAGACATAGTTTACTTTTTATTCCTTTGCAATAACGAAAAAACACACTATGTGAATGAAACCGCGGTAAAAAACGAAATGTACGGCTTATGCACTTCTAATTTAGTGTTACTGTACTATTATGGGCAGGTATGTCGCTTACCATCAGGCACATGACCTGCTCGTCGCATCACTCTATTCTATAAAAAAATATAAACCTAGTAGACATAATATAAGTACATCTAGTTTTTTTTAATACCACCTTGCCCATTTTTCTATCGGAATGCTCGTAGCTCGAAAAAGCGACATCGTTTCATGGTTGATGTTCCAAAGACACGAACGAAGAGATTTGACTCTACTTTTGTGATAAGAACGTCTAGGCTGTGGAATACGTTGCCTGAGTGGGTTTTCCCCGATGGTTATAATCTTTGTGTCTTCAAATCGAGAGTGAATCTGTATCTTCTAGGTAAACACGCTCCATCGTAGACCGCATCGTCGTTTAACATCAGGCGAGATAGCGGTCAAGTGTAAATCTATAAAAGTTTAAAAAAATTAAAAAAATACGGCAGTAAGACATAAAATGTAACGGACCAAAAACTGCTACACCATTTTGTTAATGTTAATCACTTTCAAAATTTCGATCAGACTATCAAAGATTATCCCATCTCTCAGTTCCACATTAACATTTTAAATGATACCGTAACGATCTTCAACTGGCAGTTAACACCACAGAGCCCTAATTAATTCACCTATCCCATCAAAATCAACACCCGAGAGCCCATCAGAGTGATCCGAGCACTTACAGTTCTCATAACGATTCTGTGTTGAGGTGGGGACTCACCAGGGTGATATGCATACAAATTTGCCGAGCGTGGTATAGCGTATATCATAATGCCGGAGTGACACGAGGCTAGTTTTTCAATCTAGGATAGCAATCTAGTGTTAGCAAGTTAGCAAGATAGTACTTCTAGATCCGTGTAGACAACGCTACGCAACGCTAGTTTTGTCTACACGAAACA
This sequence comes from Ectropis grisescens, assembly GCA_017562165.1. Classification (NCBI taxonomy): domain Eukaryota; kingdom Metazoa; phylum Arthropoda; class Insecta; order Lepidoptera; family Geometridae; genus Ectropis; species Ectropis grisescens. Next base: position 2,536,976 of record CM029779.1, on the reverse strand, counting down.
AGAAGTATTCGCTTGCTAACTTGCTAACTTTCTAAGGATAACGAGAAGAAGAGGAAGATAGGGAGAGTTGGGAACATTTTAAACCTAATTCTAGTGCTCGTCTGTTGAGCCGATCACTACCGGTTGGGATTTTGCTAGTAATCGACTCAACATCTTCAATTGCCTAAGCCGTCTCCTCCCGGCCCAGAGCCTCCACAACGGCCGCATTTCTGTCGACGCTGATGTGTGTGACCAAAAACCGGTACACATATGTATGTCAAACATTGTAAATAACGTAAGATTATACTTGAACGACGTCAGATTATGAACTAACCTACCATATGGTTGTAACCTGACGCGCTGAATTATAATGTGATAGTGTAGTCTCTATACATAAAAATGTTATGTTGGTTTGTGTACGCTTCAAAAACTCAAAAAGTTCTGCACCGATCGAACTGAAATTTTAGAATAATAGATAATCGGCATCAAGGATTGTTTTCATCTATTTTTTGCATCACAATGTGCCACAGCAAAGCGTGGCAGCGTACAGCTAGTTAATAATAAATGTTTACGGTGACATAATTTGTATCCTAATAACATTAATACGTAAGTTTGGATTTTTTTGTAACTCAATCGCTTTGGAACAGCTAAACAAATCGAGTTGTCTTTTGAAATACAGTTTGGTTATAGTCTGAAATAGCATAACATACTTTATACCGCCAAAAAATATGGAAATGAGAAACATGCGAGTGAACTCCTGGCGTTTATTTAGAATAGAATTAGAATTAGAATGAATGTACAGCCTGTGTACACAATAAATTCATTAAAATACGAATTATTTCTATTTCAATGAATATTCATGAAATTCGTCGATTTTTCTAGTACGTAAAACTTCGATCCCGATCCGAGATTACTAAGTAACGGGTTAAATTGTAGTGTTTAGTATGTTATGGTTAAAAATGATCTGCTACGTAGCTGGAATCTCGACAGCGTGTTTATTTTGAAAGAAAAAAGAACAAAATTAAAAAAAAATATATAAACCCTCGACTACCTCGGATTTATTATCTGCACAAAATTCTACTAGTCAAGCCCTTTCATTTGATACTCATATTAAAAGAGTTAAATAAATGAGAAAATAAATGTATTTCGCCATTTTGTGGTAGCGGCTATCTTAGATTTGAAATTTGTTATAGTGCAAAGTATTCTACTAGTCAAGCAATTTCGTTTGATACCCATATTTAGGTAGTATTGAAAAAAAATATATAATTCGCGATTTTGTGGTGGTGGCCATCTTGGATTTGAAACTTGTTATAGTCTATAGTATTCCACTAGTCAAGCCGTTTGATTTGATCCTCATTTTGAGGTAGGTTGTGAAGAAATATTGTGTCCGCCATTTTGTGGAGGCGGCCATCTTGAACCGATATTAACCAAACATAGCGAAGAAGATCCGCACCAATAATAACCTTCAAATAAAATAAACGCATCGAAATCGGCCCATCCGTTTGAGCTCTACAGTGCCACAGACACACACACATACAGACATCGACGTCGAACTTATAACACTCTTTTTTGGTTGGGGGTTAAAAATATGTTTATTACTCGTATACCTAATAGGTAAAAAATGTACTTACGAGTCTTATGAATAATATTGTTCAAAATGGTTTATGTTTTAGGGTACATTGTTTACTTTTAATACAGATAACGTAGATATTTACCCGATTTCGTTAAATACAATTTTAATTTTTATACCACTTCCATTCTTACGAAAATATTTTACTTAAGGCTGTATGGCCCTTCAGATGGCGTTATGTTAATTTGCGCCAAAAACAACATCTACTAAACTACTGTTTTTTAAATTCATATAATTATACAAATACTAACTGTATCCAGTGCCCTACGGCCACTTATATTATTGGGATTAAACATTACCTGTACCTTAATCTATGTAAAATACTTAATACGCTTTTATCTCATTTATATCCGTTCAACTTTTATAGATATAAACATCATAAACGGTCATCTTCATCTTAATATATATAAATCTCCTGTCACGATGTTTGTCCGCGATGGACTCCTAAACTACTTAGCCGATTTTAATCAAATTTGGACACCGTGTGTAGATTGATCCAACTTAAAAGATAGGATAGTTTTTATTTCGATTAATGGGCTTTATGTGACAACATCCGAGCGAAGTCGGAACGGGCCGCTAGTAATATTAGTATATTAGACATTAGTACGAGTATGATTTTCTCCACCATACTAAAGCTCCCGGTGAGTTACTTACCTCTGCAATAGCTTTTAAGCGCTCATAAAATGGACATAAAATATAACAACTTGAACAATTACAGTGGCAGTAAAACTTCAAATCACTGAACATAATGATACTGTGAATGTTTGCCCGCGGTCATGTTGTTTAATTGTTGTAATTAATTTATATTGGACATTAAGGAATATTGGGTTTGGTTAATCGGATATCGTAACTTCGAAGTTTATGATGGATGGGGTATTATGCAAACGATGCCTTTGTTATTGATGTACTTACGTACACTGGGATGTGTGTTTAGTTTGTAGTGTATTAGTATTAGTTTGTTATTCATCAAAATTAGAATGTCGGACTCTAATTCCAAGTAATAAGAATGGTCTTAACAAATGTGTCTTACAACACTGTGTATTTAAATATAGAGTTGACGGATTTTTTTAGGTATCCGTATATCATAACCAAATATATAACTGTACGTATTTAAAAATATATAAGTATTATATCAGCTATCTGGTTTCCATAGTACAAGCTTTGCTTTGCGTGGAGCCAGATAGTGTTGTGTGTGAAGTGTCCACCCATATTTATTTATTTATCATTCAGCATAATCATCTTCATTTAGCAACCAGCAAAGCTTAAACACGTCAAAGTACTCAAAAACATATATGCCGGTAGCGTGAGCAAAGTGAAGCTGGAAATAAGAGGCTCAGATATATCAATCTGCAGAGGAGTCAGACAAGGTGACCCAATCTCACCTAAACTATTTATAACAGTGCTACAACATGTTTTTGATGGGCTCGATTGGCAGTCTGAAGAGATATACGGAAACGGAGAAAGACTTTCTCATCTTCGATTCGCCGATAACATCGTTATATTTTCTGAATCAAGTAAAGGGTTAGAGGAAATGGTAAATGATTTGAGCAGAGAAAGCGAAAAAATAGGGCTTATAATGAACAAGGATAATACAAAAATATTAACAAACAGCCACAAAAACATCATAAATGTAAATGGAAAGACACTAGAATATGTCAATGAATATATTAACTTGGGCAAGCAAATATCTTTTGAAGACAAAAACGTAGAAAAGGAAGTGGAACGGCGTATTAATATAAGTTGGAAAAAAATTTGGTCCTTAAAGGAAATTTTAAAAGGTGAATTTCCCCTCCAATTAAAAAATACTGTTTTGGACACTTGTATACTCCCAACTCTTACCAAACATGGACCAAACATGGACGTATAATACGAAAGTAAAAACGAAAATAGTGACGTGTCAAAAAGCAGTGAAAAAGAGTATACTAAAAATTAGAAGAATACATAGAATAATAAGCAAACACATAAGACGAAAGACAAAAATTGTAGACGTCTTACATTTTGCTTTAAAACAGAAGTGGCGGTGGACAGGTCATTTGGCGAGGTATAAGGATAAAAGGTGGACTTTAAGAACGACGCTATGGGAAGGGCCGTTAGGAAAAAGAAGAAAAGGACGCCCTAGAAAAAGATGGATAAATGAAATACTAGCCCTATAATATAAAATGAATCCCTCAATCCAGATCATCCGGCAGGTAGGAAGTCCCATCAAAATTATTATCTGTCTTTTTGAGAATCCTCATTGTTAGGGTTCCTTAGCCAAATGGCCAAATACGGGACCCTTATAGATTTGTCATATCTGTCTGTATGTCTGTCCGTACGTATGTCACAGCCATTTTTCTCCGAACCTATAAAAACTATACTATTGAAACTTGGTAAATAGAAGTGTTCTGTAAACCGCATTAAGATTTACATACGAAAAATAGATAAAAAAACATAAATTTTGGAGGTGTCCCATACTTAGAACTGAAACTCAAAAAAATGTTTCCATCAAAACCATAGGTGTGGGTTTATCTATGGATAGTTCTTCAAAAATGATATTGAGGTTTCAAATTATTTTTTTTCGAAACTGAATAGTATGCGTGAGAGAACCTGTAACTTCTAAAATAAGAGAATGACAAAACTAAAAAAAACTATGATGTACATTTCCATGTAAACTCACAACGAAAATTGGTTTGAATGAGATCTAGTTAGTGGTTTAATTTTAATACGTCATAAATTGACTAATTGTTAAATCACTGATTAAAGTAACAACGAGCTACAAGAACTTTTATAATATGTTACTTGCTGCTACGGAAGCCTTCATGGGCGATTCCGACTCGCACTTGACCATTTTTATTTGTCGTAAATAATACCCAATTAAACTTTCAAATTGCCTCAAATACATTTTTTCTGCAATTACAACTGCATGCGTCTGGCAACGCCAAAGCCCCGACTAAACAGACTGGCTTTTTGGTTTTTTATTATATATATAAGGCGCTTAGTTAATTAGTACCAAAGGGTACTTTACAGCATCACTTCAAACATTCGTGTGAACCCACTAAGCATACTTATGTTTAAAGAGTAAATCAACTTTCAAACTACCTACAGTTTAGTTGGGATCCTAAGATTGAACTTGTAGACCATCGTTTCGGATAGATTAAGCAATTGGCACCTTAGTACCTCTGGGAACGTAGTACAATGTTAGTCAATGATATCTTCTTACTCTAACAGCTGCGTGCCGCTCTGCTGTTATGGGCTGGCATGTTGCTCACCGACAGGCACATGTCTCGGTCATCTCGCCACGTCTTCATTATAGAAAAGGTAAAATTATTTCGTCACATCCAAATGTAATAAAAATGTAATATTATTACTTTAAAAAAATATTATCACTAAAACCCCACTAACCCTAAAATATAAACTAGTGTAAGTAACAAAAGTTACGGTATCTGATTGTAGTTCCACAGCACGAAAAGCAATCCACTTTCACGAAATTAAAAAACACTCGCATGAGCGATGTTTGTTGAAATTAATCCCATTAACAGGCACAAAAGGATTTAACTTCGTTATTTTTATCGAAAGATAGACTCCGTTTAATTATTCGATATAAATGGACCACCATCAACTAACCAATTAGCAGAGTTTCGAGGGTGGATACAGGATAAACGACACCTATTTGTTTAAAAGCTTACTCGTTATAAAGTTAACGAAATCAAGTAGTGAAGAATTTTCTTAAACGCTCTGAAAAATCGTGGCCATTACTTGATTGATGGCGTCACTGTAAACAAAGAAGATTTAATTTTTATCTCGTATAGGTCCGCGTTTGACCACCAACTCGCCTGATGGTAAGCGACGGTGTGGTCGAAGACGACGCGCGTTGACCTAGAAGGTACCTATTCAATCTGACCTTGAAAATTTCTAGATTGTATCTCTCAGGGAACAAGGAGGCCGGCAACTTATTCCACTCCAAAGCTGTACGTACGAGAAAAGTGGATTCAAACCGTTTAGTACGGATTTTTGGGAATATCCACAGTGTATGTGTGGTAGTGAGCCGACTTACGACTTTTATCGTGCATAGTATAATCGCCAATATCCTTGTTGGTAGGTTGCGACGTAGTCAATCAATTAGGTGACGAACGATGACCTAGAAAATATTTAACATTAGCAGCGCCCCGTGTTTTCACCCGCGTAGTTCCCAGTCCCGTTATTTTCCAGAGATAAAAAGTAGCCTATGCATGTGTTCTTCCAGACTGTACTCTATCATCGTCATCCACAGCCTTCTCTATCCCACTGCTGGGTATAAGCCGGCAACCGACTGCCCGTTGACGTCGTTGAGGCACCTAATTCTAAAATTTTTAAAATAAGGCTAAAACGCTGGCTTATCAAACAAGCTTTTTTATGACATTGATAACGAAACCATGACGCTAAAAGAAATTACGTAATATCACTTAGCTATATTATACATATATACAATTTCTGACAAATTTTATTTAAACTTTAGTAATCAATCTGATTTTTTGACATTATGTAATAGTTAGTTTAATATATTGAGTGTGAAATATGAATTTTTAAGTTGTATGACATTTTGTAATTTGAATTATTAAGTGTGTAATTTGAACTTCAATTAGTACCTATGTTTTCACTATACAATTACTATTATATTAATTTACTGACATGTACGGATAGTATGTAATAAATGAGTATGAGTATGAGTAGGCCTCTCTTTTCCCACGCCATCTTACTCGGTCCTGTGCCATTCGAGTCCAGGTTCGACCCGCGATAGAAACGATATCGTCGACCCATCTTGCAGCTGGACGTCCTACACTCCGCTTACCTTGCCTCGGCCACCACTCGGTCACTACTCTTCTCCACCTGTTATCACCGCGTCTAGCAGCAAAGTGGACACGTTGCTGTAATCTATATATGTTACAAATTTCAGCCCGATCTGTACAGACATTACGTTACGGTACGTGTTTAAACAACAAACATCTAAACATTGACATTTACTTATAATAATAGTAGAAAGTAGGTTTCTTACCAAGTTTTTCTGTTGAATGTTTATGAAGCGAAAACTTTTAATGCATTGCACACAGATTGTTCCGTAGGCTGTATATGTATAGTAAACTCAACCGTCACGCTATTCGACGAAAAGTTCGATCGGGTGAAATCGAGACGCTGACTGTACCCGAACAAGAAAGAGACAGACAGCTGGTCTTCGCTGATGTGTTGCTGTGTTTGCTATTTTTACTACTAGTCTCAAGCTAAGCAAAGCTTGTACTATGGGAGCCAGATAGCTGATATAACACATATAATTTCAAGACAGAGTAGCAATATTTGTATTCCTCACACAAATATTTGCACTGGGTGGGAATCGAACCCACGATCAACGACTTCGCAGGCAGAGTTAAAGACTTCAGGCCCATGAACAAAATTTATGGGTGAAATGAACCACCAAGAGACCTGTGTATGATAGAAGGGTGTAAAACAATAAGATTGAGCATTATGCCGTCACTTGAAAGCTGTCCAACAGAGTGCAGGTGAAGATAGGGGGTTACGAATCTCGATTATTTCTCCTTGTCACATGATTTTTGTACGACGTGGCGGAATAATGGATTAGGAGAGGTAATGAAACTATAAAAATTGTAAATTTTAATTTTTTAACTGTTATTTTTGTCTGAAAAATTCATGCTTTTCTGACTATTTCAGGATAAATTCGGTCATTTGGTTATGTACGGCATTGTGGTTCCACGCAGTTTCAATACCTATTCTAATTCTAATCCATTATTCCGCAATGCCGTACATAAATAGTGGGACAAGGAGAAATTATCGAGATTTGCAACCCCCTATCTTCACCTGCACTCAGTTGGACAGCTTTCAAATGACGGCATAGTGCTGAATCTTATTGTTGTATACCCTTGTTCGAGGGCCTGTAGTCTACTGCCAACTAAGCAAAATAAAGTAAATTTAAAATTTGTGTTCATAATTCATAAACCGCCGCCGCACCTATTTCTATAAAATTTATATGAACTTCTTCTGAACTATTATCTACTAAACAGATATATAACCTTCAACATTTTTGCGACAACAAAAATTACAGACAAAAAAAGAACACAACGGAGTTGAGAATCTCCTGAATTTTGAGATCTGATCAAAATATACATCTTAACACAAATATAAGACAAAATACAATAATTTTCAACATTCAAATTCAAAGGAACTAGAAGTAACTACTGAAATTCACATTAACTTTACAAAGTAGAAGCCGGAACTAGGTTGCTTTCGCCCATTGACATAGTCTCAAAGTTAAATTAAATATTTACCGAAAAATAAGGCCTTTTCCTTAGTAGCACACACCCAATTGTGAGGGAATACAAAATAGGCCGAATACACATTGACCTAAACTCAAGATGGAAGCCATTTTGGCGGTAACTTGGCAATTCTGCGCTCAGGGTCAAAGCTCTCAAAACTGGGTACTGTGTACGAATAGTGTTGTCGCTTTATATATTTGAAACTAAGTAATATTTCTGTATACTTGGCTGTTTTTTATCGATAATAAGTTTACTCTTGACCGCCACCCTGCTTAGTGCTAAGCGACCATACGGTTTACTTATTGCTATGCCCAGTTATTTCTTTGGATACATTTCGCTTCTAACCGGAACACAGTGATGTTCGCATTTTATTGCTCGGCGGTAGAATAACTAACAAAGGTGTAGTACATCCCCAATTAAAATGAGCAAACCATAAAACGCACAATTATTTTTTGAGATATAATACTGTGTACGTAAAACGATGAGGCGGGGCGGCTTAGTAGCCGTGGCCTGATCACCTAAAAGAAACCCACGGTCGGGCCGCTCGTATAGGCTTTGCCTCCAAGCCGACGAAGATTCAACCATGTAGGTTGCGTGGTATCAACACCATCGCAACTGAGGTGGGCTGCGATGTTGGGAAGTGGGCATCACGGCTGTGGGGTGGATGCCACGGTAGGAGAAGACCAACGGTAAAGTTACGCACCGCTCTCCCTCTCCACCTCGGCTTTGACGACATCTGGCGTCTGGTACTCAGTTATTGGTTGATCTACGAGGTAGTGGCGACCTATCTTGATCTTGATTTTACGTACGCCGGCGACGAGGGTGTGCCCCATACAAGAACAGAAGAATATGAGAACGTTCCCGCGTTCCCGCCGTAAGCATCAAAGGTGGAACCTCTTGGAGGTTTTAGTCGGTAGGTCACCATGTCCATCCGTGGGGCTAAGTCTGATAAAGCACAACTGTTTCCCCCAAGCGGAAAGGTATGCGTTAATGTAATTAGCCTACATACAAAAGGTTAGCTTATAATCTAACTTTGTTAGATTGTAATCGGATTAACAATTTACGGTATCATACATAAATAACTAAAGATATAAATTACACGTTTTGACATACTCAGCCATCGGCTCAGTTTATGTCATTTCACGTCTAAAATGTGCAATCCATCTGACAGAACCCCGCACTACCGAGGTCCCCGTGGAATGACACCATCTCCAGCGTCGCTCGCAAATTGAAACGGAAGGTGTCCAATAAATTCCACATCCTCCCTCGCAGGAATTCGGCCGAACGAAGTTCCCGCTTTGTGTGAATATTTTATGTAAGGCCTGTTTCATAGATACGGATTTTGCTAGTTTTGAATTCGGTGGACGGTTGACCGGTTTCGGAAACTGGAGCAATAAATAGGACGAGAAGTGTATTCAAAGGTAATGTTGTTTAACTGTGTTTGTTTTTCTTTATAAATATATTTTTGCGGATTAAAAACAAAGTTTTTAAAAATCATTCATTGATTTGTAATCTTCTAATTATATGTTTCAAAATTGTGTTCTGTGCTGTGCAAAGTACCAGTTTGAGGCTCTGCAATCCATCGAGAGACGCGCGAGAAGGATCATAGATATAATCGTATATGTATATCGAATACGCTTCGGAGAGTAAGTTCCTGATCTTCATGTCCTAGTATCATCTTGCAAATTATTCTGTAGGACTGTTTGTAGCTCTAAAAAGTGGCATCGTCTCAATACATGAAACTGGCACATATTTTAATTTTTATTTGCTTACAATTGACCACCACGCCATCTCGCCTGATGTCAGTCGAATTACCAAGAAGAAACGGATTTACTCTTGATTTGAAGACATGAGTACTCATTGGAAAAACGAAAAACCCCATTCAGACCACATATTTTACGTTTCAAAATAAATACACACCTATAACGACCCGCCCCGGCTTCGCACGGGTGCAATGCTGATACTAAATATAAGTACCTACTAATAAAATTCCGGTCCGGCGGCAAGACGTTTCGTTTTACGTTGTCACATAAGTCACAGTTTTGGCGCGACGGACACACACAATGTGTTGATTGATGGAACAAAACGTGCTTTACACCAAAGATGGCGACAGCGGTTTATTTGTCAGTGCCATCAAAATTTTACAAAATTCTCCATAGTCCGAATTTTGTGGACATACGTTGTCGACTTAAAATCTTTTTTATGTTTTGTTATTAATATAAGGTTTCGATCAAGTCTACCGTACCCCTTGACGAAATTATTAATATAGATATTGTACTATGAAACTTTTTGTATTTTTTTACAAATTCCGCCTGGGGATGTGCCACACCACAGTTTTAACACTAATTGTACCGCAAGCGGTAACGCGCAAACGACACTACGTTCCTGTTTGACGGGAATTGTTTCCAGATAAATAACTGGGCATACGTTACATTAGTTTTTTGTATCTCTGAGTGACGAGAGCAGTGCTAGGTAATTATTTGGACATTTATGTTCCAATAGCTGCGTGACGTTGTGCTGTTATAGACAAGCGTGTTGCTTAACATCAGGCACATGTCTTACTCGTTCGATCACTCTATAGGTACTATAAAAACAACTACGAGTAGTCAGACAGTAAAAAGTAATATTTTAAAAAGTTATAGCACTAAAAATATTCTTAATATTTTATTCTTCCTTAATAGATTTCAATATTAATAAACTTGCAACACTTTAGTTACTCAAAGGTAAAAATACTATTATTCCTCAAAAGTTTTCCACGTAGGTAGGGCGTAGGAGTTAACTCTGATATAACGTCTACTTTCCCGTAGGCAGACATACAACTAGTTATTTCTGTGGTTCGTTTATTTATTCACAATAAGTAAGAATTTTCGCCGCAAAAAGATTTATGCTAAAAGTTTGACGTGAATCGGGATGATGGGGATAATGATTGTGTCAAAAACATACCACTTTAATTAGTTCGTCAGGTAAATTATTTAAAATATGGGACACGTATTTTTTATTCAAATATCAAAATATAAAAAATCGAGAAATAACTATTTGATCCGATTTGAACTCTTCATGCGCAAATGGCTGCGTAGCTCTATGGGCAAAATACAAATTACAAATACAAAAATCTTTATCGCTGTTTGTAGGTAAGACAAGATGATACAAAACATTTTAAAAGTTGCCCCATACAAACTGGCCTCTGCGAGAGGCATGCAATATGTCTAGCAAGACAATTTGTTATAGTCTTAATTTATACAATGAAAAAAAATTATTAAAATTATTGACAAGCTCTTTTTAGTATTAGTGCTCTTTAAAGTGATATGACTCTTTTTAGTAGTAGGGCTCTTTTTAGTGCTAGAACTATTTTTAGTGATAGCGCTTTTTTTTTAATGGTAGGACTCTTTAGAATTAAGCAGGATGTTTCCAGTGAGATGAGAGAAAAGAGATAACATTTCGTCGTCTATAAATTTAAAATGAAATCAATTTTAAATTTACATATGAGTAGCTCATCATCATCATCATCTTCATCATCCCGCATTCTTCCACTGCTGGACATAGGCTTCTCCAAATGATACGCCATTAAGCCTGATCCTCGGCTTTATGTTTCCAACTGCCACTAGCTGCCTTTCGTAAATCGTCACTCCACCTAGTTTTAGGGTCTCACGATAACCGTTGGGGTAGACGAGTTTTGGAGTGAAGAGGAGCACAGCGCTAGCCTGTAATTTGGACTCCTTGTTGCACGGTGGGCAGAAGCATAGCTTACCATCAGAAGTATTTTCTATTTAAAAAAGGAATGCCAAAAGGCTCATAGGCAATGACATCCTCGTCCGAAAAAGACTGCAAAGTCTCGAATATCGCCGGAAAATTGCTAGCTTATCGGGTTTTTATCGGATACACTTCGGAGAGTGTGCGACTGATTTGCACGATCTAATACCACCTTGCCCTTTTTTCTACCGGAATGCTCGTAGCTTAAAAAAGCGATATCATTTCATGGTTGATGTTCCAAAGACACGAACGAAGAGATTTGACTCTACTTTTGTGATAAAAACGTCAAGGCTGTGGAATACGTTGCCTGAGAGGGGTTTTCCCGATAGTTACAATCCTTCTGTCTTCAAATCGAGAGTGAATCGGTTTCTTCTAGGTAAACACGCTCCATCGTAGACCGTATCATCGTTTAACATCAGGCGAGATGGCGGTGTAAATCTATAAAAGTAAAAAAAAAAGAGGATCTATAACAAATGTCTTTTATTAGCTACCAAACTTTAGGCAACCTCTAAAGGCGCAGGGCCTTAATAACCTAAACTTAAGTACTTACGTAGAGCATAATAATTAAAGCATTATAATCAACTTACTTATGTATTAAAATTCTTACCTCTAACAGGCACATCTGTTACTTGTCCCTTCAGAATATTGTCTTTATTATATTTATAAATATTATGTGCGTTGGTTTATAATTGAGAACATGTGCCTGATGGTAACACAGTGACACGCAGTTATTGGAACATAAAGAGTCCAAATTTTTACGTAGCACTACGGTCGTCACCCAGTTATATAAGATGTTATCTATATGCTCTTCAATTTTACTGGAAACATTGCCTTTCAAAACGGAACACACACGGAACGGAACACACACGGCCTTCACAGTTACGTTTGCATATTACTACTTGGCGGTAGAATAACTGGCAAAGGCGTGGTACTTCCCCAGGTGGACTCTGCCTACCACCACCTACTTCCTCCAATTTCCTCCAAGCCATGCATACATTGAACAGTTAGACTTGATAACTACGGTAACTATAAATATATGGTAATGAATAATACTAGTTTAGTCATACTATTATTCTCACAAGTACTTTTTATTTCATTTCACAATGTTGTATTCATAGATTTACCAATCTACGCTCACATGCAAATCAAGCAGCGCTTGAATAGGGATGCGTTCACACTGTCTGTTCGCATGATGCGTTCAAAATGAAGTTTGCACAAGTGATACGTGACGCACACATACTCGATTAGATCCAGTTCAAACCCGCTCAAACTGGATCCGTGATGGATTGTGCTTTGTTCGAGCTCAAGTGACAGTAATGACGAGTTTATGCACTTATTTTAGAGCCGGATTGGATATTGGACGGTGAATGTTGGCTAATGTTGTTGACGGGTAAAGGATTGTAGATATTTATGCAAAATTAGAATAACAATTAAAATGCATGCAAACCATTTGATTGCATAGAAAAGGTTTATTTTTTAGCTGATTATAGAAATGTTAAATATTTTGCGATGTATTATAATGAATGAAAAAATGATGAATAAAAGAACAGAAATGAGATACAAGCATTTCTGAAGGTATAGTCGACTGATTTTAAGTATTTTACTGAAATCTAGCTTTTTAAAAATACGATTGATATATTATTTAATATATATATTTTTTATATTGAAATATCAATATCTCAAACGTTGCGATTTTCTGTAAAGAGCGGTGGGGGTTTACAACCAGGAAGATTCGCTTGTTTGTCACTCTTTTTTAATGATACTTTTTTGATGATCGAAACGTCTTTGTGATGCAACTCGTGACCAAAATACTGGTCTTTTTTTTGCTCAGCGAATATGTATCGCCATTCAACGTGGCAATGGGGCTTAGATTTTGGGCTCGATTTCTACTGGCACCGGTCTTCTAGACTAAATTCATGTACATTTTGTAAATAAATATATATGATTGATACGTTTTAATGTTATGTGTATATTTTATTTTAAATAATTTTTAAAAAATTTCTTGTCTTGTAAATTAAAATGATGATAGTTATTATGGATAATAATACTAGCAGCGCCCCGCGATTTTATTCATATAATTCCCGTTCCCGTGAATTCCCCACAATAAAAGCAGGTTAGGTGTATGCTATTCCAGAATATATTTAATAACTGTGTATACATTACTTAAAATGTAAGCCCTATCTGTTCAGGCATTCCAACTTAATTAAACAACAAACATCTAAACTTTCACATTGTTCTTATATATTATAAATAAATAAATAAATAAATATTGGTGGACAATTCACACACAACACTATCTGACCCCAAACTAAGCAAAGCTTGTACTATGACGGATAGCTGATATAATACATGTATAGTTTTAAATACATACCTATTATACATATAAGCACCCAGACAAAGTACAAATATTTGAATCCATCACACAAACATTTATTAGTATGATATATTAGATTTTAGAGATACACACGTAGAGTCACCCTTACATTCAGAAATACAGGCTACGGCTTTACATGTGCAGTCGATTACACAGAAGTACCATTTGAAATGACAAACATTTTCTCTGTTCTTTATCTCTACCCACAGACCAACCTTTCGTAACTCAAATTGATTCATTCGCTGCACTCGTTAGTTCCCTAAGGCGCGTTATTCACTGCCTCAATATTTTACTAAGAGCTTATAAAGCCGGTCTCCACTATGGGTAATTGCGGCCGAGTGCCGTCGGGCGCTGAGCTTGTATCGGATAATCAAGAAATATTGTAGTGGCTACTCGCCTTTATGTCTTCGATAATGTATGGACATTTTAAGTTTTAGCTGTTGGAGGTTCTTGTAAGAGCTTGCATTTAAATTGCTTGCTTTCGAAGATGTAGTGCATGGAAAAGATTTTCAGTAAGTATTTATATTTTTAAATCTAAAATATTACTATCTTATACGACGTTAAGCGATGATGCGATCTTCGATAAGACATAAGTTTATCTACTCTACTTACAATTGAAAGCCACTTAGTTTATATCCAACAGCGACTTATCTCTCAAGCAACACTATCCATGAATCTTCATATTAAGAAACTGGTGTTAAAGATTCTCCTTTTTTCTATGACAGTTGTCTCAAACATGGACGCATGAAAAAATAAGACGTAGTCTCGCTAAAACAGAAACTTTGTCTGTAGAGTCAGCCAGTGCCGACACAGACTAATACGCACACATACACAGCGCACTGGCCGACTCTATAGACACAGTTTTTGTAAACTAATGTCCGAGCTACACGAGGCTACGTAGTTTTTTCAAGCTAGGATAACGAGCTAGTGTTATTAAGCTAGCAAACTAGCTTCTAGTTTCGTGTAGACAGAACTGGCGTTGCGTAGCGTTGTCTATGAAGCTAGAAGTATCGTAGACAACGCTACGCTACTTCTAGCTTCGTAGACATTTATTAGTAGACTTTGTAGGCATTGATCGCTCGGACATTAGCGTAGGTTTCAAAGAATGTTCAATTAAATTACACTTAGTAAAACTGCCTCAGACTAGTTCAAAGCAGACCGACCACTCAAAGACCTCGTAAAATTTTCAGTAATACTTCAAACGCCTTGAATCACCAAGCAGCCTTGAGTTTTCAGCTCATTAATAAAACGCAAAGCGAATTCACTTCGCCTTCTAAGAAACACTGAAAGCAAATATCATGGTACGAACTATGTCAACAAGTGAAACGTTTGTACTACAATAGCGACATTGTCTTTGTAACAAAACCTCTTTGTTTCAGCCCCGGGGTGAGAATGCTCCCTTGGAAATTTGACCAACAGTGATTAATCTTGCTCTCAAGTTCATAATTTTGCTTGTTAGTTGTCAATGAAGCTGTAGGGAAATTTTGGGAAAAAATGTTAAGAATAGAACGGCATTTCTGATTTTACTCGACTGCCCATATAAAGGAGAATTACTTTATATTTTTGAGAATAGTGTACGTGTTAGTGTTTTCTTAATTATGTTTTTGATTGAATTATGTATGTGCTGGTATTTGCCCAATCATGTTTTTAAATATGATGCGTATTTGCCCACTCATAATTTATGTTCAGTAATTATTTTTAAGTTGTAGTCTGTAATTTAACGTTTCTATTTGTTTGATTTCATTAATATCGATGATAACATTTCCCGAACGAATTCAAATAGTCTCTAAGATGGATGACGGACCAAACGAGTGGCATCTTGGAAAGGCTCAATGGGAAAACGTAAGCAAAGTGCAACAAGATAAAAACAACTAAAATTTGGTGAAAAAATGTTAAAAAAACGGCGTTCTGATTTTACTAGACTACACATATAAAAAGAAAATTTCGTATATGTTGAGAACAGTGTACGTGTTAGCATTTCTTAATAAAGCTTTTAAGAATTATGATGTGCTGGTATTTGCCCAATCATGGTTTTAAATACGATATGCGTATTTGCCCACTCATATTTTGCATGAATTGTTTATAAGTGGTAGTCTGTAATTTAATGTTTTTATTTGATTTATTGTTATCGCTGATAACATTTCACATTGAATTCAAATAGTCTTTAGAGTGGGTGACGAACCAAACGAGTGCCATCTTGGAAAGGCTCAATGAGAAAACGTAAGCGAAAGAGAGCACATGTACCACTTTGGAAGGAGTCTCTCGCCTCAAACCTCAATATCATTTTTGAAGACCTATCCATAGATAATCCACACGTAGGTATGATTTTGATGGAAAAAAATTGAGTTTCATTTCTAAGTATTACCCCTAAAAGTTATTGTTTTTTTTTTCTATTTTTTTGTATGAAAATCTTAATGTAGTTTACAGAATACATCTACTTACCAAGTTTCAAAAGTATAGTTCTTATAGTTTCGGAGAAAAGTGGCTGTGACATACGAACGGACAGACAGACAGACATGACGAATCTATAAGGGTATTTTATATAAAAACGTTAGAATTTGGAACAAAATGAGTAGTTTGAACCAAGACAAAAATCAAATGCACGGACATTCGACACTACAAAATATCTTTTGCTGCTAAGTAGATTTCTTTATTCATTTGACCACACAAACATTTAAACCATAAAATAAATACATTGATTTTATTTACCAAGTCTAGAAGATTGCGCAGAACAGATGTATTCAAGTTAAAACAAAATCTAAGACAAACTAAACAAGATAAGGAACTAAAGACTTAAACCCTAAAGAATAGTCACAAAACCCAGGTTTTACGTTCTTGTGTGTGGACAAAGCTGCAACGAGACAAGATCTGCTTTTACTTGAAAAATACGAACTGGAATTTCAGCAAACCTAACAAAAATTTGCGGAGTAATACTTGTAAAAAGCTGAACAAAAACAAAATTAAAATTTCGTTTTACCCCCGACTACCTCAGATTTGTTATCTGTACAACATTCTACTAGTCAAGCCCTTTCGTTTGAAACCCATATTGCGGTAGTAGTGAAAAAAAAATTCGCCATTTTGTGGTGGCGGCCATCTTGGACTTGTCATTTTTATAGTGTGTAGTATTTTACTAGTCAACCCCTTTCGTTTGATACCCATGTTAAGGTAGTAGTGAAAAAATAATATAATTCGCCATTTAGTATTATTTTAATAGTTAAGCTTTTTCATTTGATACGAAGAAATATTTTGTCCGCCATTTTGTGGAGGCGGCCATCTTGAATCGATATTAACGAAACATAGCTAAGAACATTCACACGAATATTAACATTCAAATGAAAAAAACCGCATCGAAATCGGCCCATCCGTTTGAGCTCTACGGTGCCACAGACAGGCATACACACAGACAGACAGACAGACATCGACGTCAAACTTATAAC